>VWZD01013325.1:1323-137875 GCA_013396695.1 Sakesphorus luctuosus | reverse complement strand
ACCGTGTGGCCGCCGCCGGGAACGCCCCCGCCGCCTCCCGCCCCTGCCCGCGCCGCCGGACCCGCGGGGCGCCGCGGGGTTTGGGTGGCGGCGGCCCCGGTGGGCTCCGCCCCTGCCCACTCTTAGCCCGGCCTCACTCGGCTCTCCCAGCGCCCGGGGACAGGAGCCCGCTTCTTTCCCTTGAGGGTTAAATGAGCGTGGGAGACAGAACCTGCGTTAAACTAACTTTGGGTTCGTCCGCTTCTGCACTCCTTTTGGGAGCCCGTGGGGCGATTTACAGGAATGCTGCACTTCTCTGTGTCAGCCGGGCGGGGAGAGGGGAAGGGCTCAGCTTTCTCATCCCTGGCTGCTCATAGCGGCCTGTTTTCCACCCAAGCTTCCAAAGGAAGCCGGAGGACACCAGCGCAGCGCAGCCCGTGCCCGCGCGGTTTCTGGGTCAGACGCCCTCGCGGGGAGATGGCTTTATTTAGATGGAGTAGGTGGTGATGAGATAGCATTTGCAGGGCCAACAGAATTACAATGCATGTGGTTTGGACCTCTGTGAGTCTGTCCTCAATTATTTTTGTTTATTTTGGTGCTTCCCCAAGTCTTTCAGATAGAGTGTCTTCACTCCATGTATTTGTTCTGCCTGGAACAGGCACTGGAATCCAAACTCCAGGCCTCCTCTGACATCGCATCTCTTTGCCAAAAAGGCCAATGCAGTTGTACTTGCTGTCAGAAATGAGCTTTCAACAGGCCCCTGCAAGTAGAGACAGTGAAGATAAAAAACAATCCTTCCCTTCTTTGCCCCCCAAAATGCCCATAAACTTTGACCTGCCTACAGAGAGAGGCCAGTGGTGGAGTCACAAACTCTGCTAATGGACGTCTGCTTCTGAAGCTGTTCAGTTCTGCCAGCTGCTCTCCACAGAGTTATCAAATAAGCAAAACCAAAGTATTAAAAAGTTTTGTAATCTATTGGTTCTCACAGGTAGAAAAAGGGACTAGATGCTTCATGCTCCTCAGAATATGTTAAATTTTAAAGTATATAAACGCTTCCTGCATAATGGCAAATCTCCCATTAGCCTTCACCCCATTAAACACTGAACATAGATTTCTATCACTATTTTACATGCTGTGGGCTTTCCAAAATATGTCCATGACCTGAAGGAGATAACATACGAGCTGCAGAAGGTCCATACCTTTCCAGAGAAGTGGCTGGCTGTCAGGTAGGTGGTCAAGAACACAGAATTACAGAATAATTTGGAATGGGCCCTTACAGAGCATCTAGTTCCAATCCCTCTACTATGTGCAGGGACACCTTCCACTAGACTAAGCTCCTCAAAGCCCCATCCAACCCAGCCTTGAACACTTCCAGGGTTGGAGCATCCAAAGCTTCTCTACCTAACCTGTTCCAGTGCCTTACCACTGTCACAGTAAAGAATTTCTTCCTAATATCTAATGTAAATATCCCCTCTTTTGATGTAAAGTCATTTCCCCTTGTCACTACATGCCCTCTCCAGCTGTCTTGTAGGCCTTCCTTAGGTACTGGAAGGCTGCTGCAAGGTGTCCCCAGAGCATAACATCTAACATGACACTGGAAATGGATGTTTTGTGACTTTACCATACCCACGTATCCAGCTGTTTTGCCTCATACCTATATTAGATACAGACACTCAAGAAATTGGGAGTCTTTTCAACATCCTCAGTACACAGCTGGAAAGGATACATGCAGAAGATCATCAAGAATCAAGTTGTATTTGAATTAGGACAAGTGCAGGCTAGGAAGTTGCTAGAGTTACAGTGGTTGGTTGCTGCACTTCTGTGCTCACATTCCAAGACTAGCACAGATTTTGCCTGCAACAGGAAAGTCTTCAACAGTTTATAACCTGTTGCCATAATGCCTGAACTAACCTTATTACTATGGTGGAAGGAACGTTCCCAGTTACTGGCCAGGCAAACCTCTCAAGATAAGAACACCAGAAGACTGTCCACTGCCAGCTGTAATCAGGTCAAACAAAGCACCACCCAAATACTCTGTTGTCAGACTTACTTTAAAGAGAGAAAGCAAATCACTTTCTCTCCAGCAAAATGTATTTTCATTCCATCCAAATGTATGTTGAGATGATCACAAAATTGAAAACAAGGTCACAAAATAGAAAAATAATGGAGACTATTTATAGGTATGGGCTTTCAGAGCAAAGCTCTTCTCTTAAAGACACGATGTCTAGGTGTATAATGGGAAAGCCATGTCATCTAGAGATCGGTGTAGAGAAACTATCAAAGTGTCTTCTTAAGAAATGTCTCTCTTCCTGGCTCATCACTCAATCTAAGGAAGTATTTTCAATGAGAACTTAAATCAACAGATATAGAGAAAAGAGACCCTTCTTATGCCTTCTAGGATCCATTCACCTTTCTTCTCCTCCTCCCTGTGGTTCTGTTTAAAGTGAAACATGTCTGGTGCCTGGTATAATAAAACTACAGCTTTATTTCTGTCTCCTGGATGAAAGAGGCTTCTTTCTTACTGTGGTTGTTCAGCTTCACCTGAAATCTGGTTCACTTCTCCTGAAACATAAATAGAGTGAGAAGATTCTCAAACCTCCCTCCCAGATTTGATATAGGTAACGCTTTTTCTGCTAGTTGCAATACTTCATAATCACATATCTTAAAAATTAGTGATTATATCAAGCCTATACACATCCAATTTAACATAAAATGATAACCCCATAGTTAGCAAGTTACCTCCAGCATAGCAAAGCAGTCAAGCATGACAGAAAAATATTCTGAATCCTCAAGGTGGAAATAGATGTGTTTGTGTTGAACACAGCTTATTTGGGGGGACTTTTGCTGTACATACGTTAGATGTACATTTGTCATTAATCTCTGAAAACTGATGCTTTCTGTCCTGTGGCACAGCTCTAACTGCACTCTGAAAACAGCCCCTGGAGATATATGATATGTTTTGTCTAAAGCTCTGTATAGCATGACACTTTTTGCCTTGCTTTGTGTCCCTTGGACATAATATAATATGACATCATATAATACATTATTATAATAAGAAAGACTAATATAAGAACTTACATTATAATTGAGTTTAAACTGCCTTCGCTGATTGGTGAGTGCTCTACTAACTGACAAAACAGCAAATTCCTCCAGTTTATGCCATGATATGGAAGGAGAAGAGTCAGCACCTAAAAGTACCACAGAGCCATTGATGTTTGCACTGAGGTGTGTGGATCCATCAGGAACACAACTGTCTATTTTATGTGGTGGTTTGCAGCACACTGGTAACTCAGGTGTTGAGTTTCTTGCAGGAGGACTTTATTTCTGCTGGACAGACACCTGGAGCTGGTGCTGTTGGCCTGGAAAATTGGTGGCACCCCTGCCATGGGACTTCTTCCCTCCCTTTCTTGAGCACACTTACACTGACTCCACACTAGACTAGTCTACTTTGATGTGCTCCTGAGTAGAGAAAGGAATGTGGACAAGTTGAAAAAGACATTAATATTGTCCATTCATTTTCATCCTCTCCATCAAAGCAGAAAGGTCATGGAGCTATGATTATCCCAGCTCTTTGGAAAAAAGATTGAGGAAGGCCAGGGAAAAGACCAGTACTACAAATACTGATGTAGTATCAACATTCAACAGCTTTGATATTGCAGAGACAATAATTATATTACTGATGAATCATAATATCATGATGAATTGTGATATAAGTACCTCATCTCCTCCATGTTACTCTCCATTTCAATGGCTAATGTGGGGTGAAAGGCCACTGAATGCCATCCAGTATGTACGGTTCACACAAGTGAGTTTTTCAGCTGACCTGGGAGGTGTCAGAGCAATTGGTTGAGGACCCAGAGGTCAGTGCCTTCAGAGGGCTGGGACAACCCTTTCATTTCAGTAATTGGTCTTCTACTCACTCTTAGCCTACCTGAATTTATGTTCTGGGCTCGAAATAATGTCAGTGTGCATCAGAGTTTTCAGTCAGCCTAAATGATGAAATCAGCTCCCTATTGAGAGATTCGTGTTGAAGGAACTCCTTGATATTTGTTCTTTCCCTCTATCTGTGTCTCAAAGCAAACAGCTGGTAATGTCCAAGGTTATCACAATGCAGATAGATCACTAAATGGCTTGCACTGTTCTTTCGATCCCATTGCTAAAAAACATCTAGATACCCATCAAAGGCATCCCATGCTTATCTAAGCATGGGAACAGTTTCAGAAGATTAGTAAAATCAGAATTTAGTAAACCAAAGTGGAGAAAATGTTACAGAACAAGGACCTTTCCAAAAGCCTGCCAAGTCTGGACTTGTCTCCCATTCGCAAAGAACTGTGGCACCTCCACTATCAACCCCAAATATACAGCACAGACATCTTCACATAAGGATGACCTTACTCCTTCTTAAGAAGCTTACTTAGCTAAGTAAGCCCTTCAACTACGGAGATGTCCATCAGTGAAACCCAGAATACTGGCTCTAACTAAAGACTTACTGGATCTGAGTTTGAACAGCAGGACTACCAACACACAGTTTAAGACCCTTAGTACTCTGCACTGACTTGACCTTCCTTTGCAAATCCAAATACCATGTATTCCAAAAGTGTCAAAAAACATGAACAATCATGCCATCTCAGGAAGGAAAAGATATGCACTGTGTCATGTCAGATAGAAATGAAACTGTTATCCTTGACCACTGCCATTACCTTGTGACTAGATCCAGCCTACAATTTAACAGGATATAAAGGCAGTCCTAGTCCTGTGGCTGAGAGAAGTTTGACCAGTTCTTCTCCCTCTTCTGAGCATTTGGTTTCAGGTAATTAAGCATGCCAACACAAAAAAAAATAGTCCTTTGTCAGATTGACAGTTAAGCCCTGACTTAAAACCATAACCTCACGTATGTTCAAAGCTGAAAATCCAGTCTGGGTGACATTTTGTCCTTTAACACATGCTATTGTGATCACAAATTAAAGACTGCAGTTATATTGTACCAAGCTAAATCACACACATTTCAAAAACTTTGTTGTGTAAAGAAAGCATAGGGTTAAGTAAAGATGGTGTCAGACCAAATTTGGTCTTTGTTGGTGTTCTGAGTTTTTCTTAGACCTTCAAGGTTATATACATTTCATGGTCTAATTTCTGTCATTCCCTAAGGCATTGGTGCATATTTACCCACTAACAATAATAATTCTTCTGAAACATAGTAATTTATAATAGACATATTATGATCTTTTCAGATTTATTGTGATCTAATCACTAGTCACGTATTTAGGAAATATAAAATGCTTTCAGGACTTCTACCTTGAGACAAGCTGAGAATGCACAATGCATAAACACACATTCATAACAGTTCACAGTTTGGTAAGGTGATCCATTTTCCAAAGCCATATATATAAAACAGTTAAGTGAACATTAGCCAACTTTCAAAACTTAATTGCACAGCTTGTCTAAAAGAGAAGAATGTGAAGAAATGTTGTGGGTTTTTTTAAATCAAAGGCATGTTCAAATTGCAGACACAGAGAGAAATGGGAATAGTCAGTTTTGTCTGGATTGTCACTGTGGTATCATTTTGTGTCTACAGGTTTAAGTCAGACTCTAAATGCAAATAAAGGATGTTTTCTCTCAGCTGATGGCCAGTCTTCAGTAGTTTGTTACATAAAATTCAGAAGACCACCTTATCACTGTGTATCAAATTAACTTTTTAGTAATTTGATTGTTTTCCCTGTAAGTTTGGTGAACTCTCAAGCAGCTTCCATTCTTGTACAATGGAGCTGTATCAGCATAACAAATCCTGGCACAAGTAAACACACCACACTACATTTGCTCACAAGTGATTTACTATAGTAGTGCTATACCAGCCTGAATGTATTCTGTTCCTGCTAAGGGATTAATGATGATAAATAAATAACTACAATAGGGCAAGTAGATGAGTAGTTGGAAAACTTGGTAAAATGATAATATGTCATTTGACATGATGGATGGCTTTATTCAGTTATTTCATGTCATGGGATACAAACTTCATACTTCAGTGGATGAACCTGAGCTGTGACTAGTGTGAGGCAAAATAAACCTTTGTGACTGCAACAAAAATGCTTATTACTGCTAATAAAATATGTTCTCACATTTCCCAAGTGAAAGAATCTCTTCCACCAACATCTCATAATTAAGCAGTACTCCTATTATGTCACTACCTTTTCTTGAACCTTCACTTGCAAATATCTGCCAGGCTGTCTGGCAGTCATGTTGTTTTTTGAAAGTAAATTTCTAATTGTAATGACCACAAGCTAAAGCTTGAAAACATGAACACTGAAGATTATGATGCCATCAGATAAGTAAAATAGATCCAAATCTTTGCAATTTTTAAACATTTTTGTATTCTTTTGCATGTTTTTCTCCTTATCATCTTAATTCAAATCATTCTTATAATACTATATTCTTCTCTAAGCACACATCTAGACAGTGCATTATTTTTGTTTCATGCTCGCCAGGGGAAAAAAAACCCCTGACACACTACAAAGTAGGCATTTCTTACAAAACCATATAATTCTGTGCTGATATTTCCCTTACACAGTGGAGGCTAAACCACAGGGATGGGTAAAGGTGATCCTTTAAAATTAGCTGAAAAACATATCCTATCCAATGGTTTTATTTTCCAGGTATTAATATTAATTGGATGGACTTTGGGTAAAATCTTCAGAGATGGAATTAAAGATAGATAGATAGATAGACAGATAGATAGACAGATAGATAGATAGATAGATAGACAGACAGACAGACAGACAGACATTTATAGACAAAACAGGTTTTCTTCTGGGATTTGAACTTTCATTATAGATTAGCAATTGCAGGTTAAACACATAACCAAATGTCTTCCCCTCCTCCTTCTGTGCAGCTTATGGGATAGGGTATAGCCTAACCTTACTCCAGTTTCTCTGTTTTCAGCTGCTGAGGGACAATGAACAGATCAGAAAGCCTGTTATTCCAAATCTGAAATTCCAAGTGCATTACTTGTCCAAATTAAGCCATGTGATACTGTTTTAGTTCATTGATTTGACAACTGTGACATTTAAAACAATGTTTCTAATACAGAAACTGCTGGAAAAGCAAATGAAAAATGTCCCAAAAGCAAACCGCTGTGGAAAGTAAGCACAGCTGGACCCTAATTCTTTAATAAATTGGAACAAATATTCCCAAAACAAACTTTTAGTATTTAGTTGTGTTTTAAATTGCAAGACTTCTGAACTTGTGTGACACCTGGAAAACATACCATCCTCACTCTCTCCCCAAACTGAGTATCTCAGGAAATTTTCTTGTCTGTACAAAAGAAAAGCCTCTAATTTCAAACGTGATTATCCCTACATTTTAGACATACAGTTTAAAGCTATAGAACTTTGAAATAATTTAAGCGTCTAATGGTACGAATATTTGTTTACCAAGATTTTCAAAGCTACCAAAGCTGCTTAAACACCCCCAAACCATGTGGATATGGCACCTGGAGACATGGTTTATTGGTGAACATGGTGGTGCTGGATTAACAGTTTGACACAGGGATCTTAGACGTCTTTTCCAACCTTAAAAATTCCAAGATTTTATGAAAAGTTCCTTTAAAAATGTTATTATCTACTTGTACCTCTGCTTTCTGCCTTCTCATCTCCTGTCTTCTCTTGTCCCATCATCTCCATTGCCAGCCTTTGTTCCTTTCTTTGCTCCAGATTAAAATTACTTTCCTTCTGCTTTTCCTACCTACATCTCAGCACAGAGGCTGTACCTTTGCCTGGATTCCCAAGACCATTAAAAATACACACAATCAGTGAGGGATATTGCTGTATAGTTTGATCATGGAAGCAACAACGGCCTAGTGTACCTGTCAAATGCAAAGGCACCTTAAAAACAGAGATGAAAAAAGAATAAAAGTGGTGCTCTCATTCCTCCCAAATGAAGTAAGAGGTTTTCATGGAAGCTCAGTTTTCACACTCCCTTGCCCAATTTGTTGGCCAGCCTGCTCTTCCTTCCCCACTCATCCGTGAGGAGTTGAAAAGGGCAGAACCCAAGCTGCACAAAATGGGAGTGAGACTTGTAAAGACAATGAAACAAAATGAATAGACATAAGTAAAATAATCCTAAAACAATGACAGCTCTCTTTATTGTAAAAACCGAGATGATAAAACGGATAGTAAAACTTTTAATCGCCTCTTTACTGCAGTGCAAGACTGCTGCTGTCAGGGTCCTGCCGTCGAGCCGTGGCCACGGTGAGCAGGTTTTTTAGAGTTTCATTCTTCATCTTCAGATTTCAGGAATAAAAGGATTGTTCCTAGGAGAGGAAGTTAAAATTTAAATTGCCCAATTTCTTAGTTAGGCTGACATAAATCAAAAATATCAGTTGAGTTAGGCTGGTTGGGAAGAGACGAAAATCAGGTCTTCAATCTTTAAAAGAAAATGCATTTCTATTAGAAAATTAATTTTTGTTGCTTCCGTAAGACAACCATAAGAAATGAAGGTAAAATAAAAAGTTCAAATTACTGTTCTATGTCCCATGGTCTCTTTTTGGAGTACCAGTCAGTCATCAGTCCTAAAATACGGTCCTCCAAAGCTGCAAAGCACTTCAGCTTTGGAGGAATCCAAATTGTGGCTAGAAGCCCAGGGCCCCAGCAACTGACCAGGAAAAAAAGGCAGACTCCCACCACAAATCTGTCAAACTTTATACATTTTCACAAAGCATTTTATGTGAAACTAACTGTTCCTTTTTCAGTTTTGTCCTGGCTCTACTCAGGGAGCTTGTAATTGTGCCAGATTTCTGTAAGTGAAGAACAGGAAAGCTTGAATCAAACCCATCCGATTTTAGATACAGATGATCTGCAAAGTCCTGTCAGCATCTGGCCTGAGGGGCATTCTAGCTCTTCATTTGCCATTTATAATTTTTCCCCCTACATTTATGTCAAAAACACAATCATTCTCCTCTTTTAGTCTTGGACACATTTCATAAACTGAATGCTGGCTGCCACTCCTGATGACTGACTGATGAAGTCTCCTTCTATTTCTAAATTAAAGCTGAGAGTAGACTACAACATGCCTGACTCAGGCTAGGATGAGTGGGATGCTTGAATGAGAGGGATCGTTGCAGTAGGGAAGGGACAAGTCAGAGATTTAGGCTCTATGCTGCTTCTTGGTCTGGTGATTTGGGAAAGACCACTCTGCCCTTCTTCCTGCTGTTCTTCTGCTCCATAGGACAGGAAGGGGGCAAGGAAAAGAAGGTATTTGTTTGGAGCATCCATCCACCCTATAGATCCTGGAGCCCACAGCCCAGTGTTACACCCAGGCAATGCAGCTACATCCCAGCAGCAGCCCTCCTAGAAGAACAGGGGGCTCCAGGCTGCTGCTGGATGCCTGACAGAGTTGGTAGGCAAACTAAGATGAATTTGAAACTTCTCCTCCTAGCACAGGAGGGAAAAAGATTAATACAAATGGGCAACAGGATGGCTAATAGTGCTGGTACGATCACTGTCAATAGCAGCTGTAATAGAGCAGCCTTGGAGTGAGCTGCAGAGTGGTGATCTTACTTTACTCTTCATAATGTTCATTGTTAACTAATATTTGTCTGCTGAATGCCCACAGGTCTTTGTCAAGGATCAGGCCCCCACTATGGCTGGACCTGAATACCACCTAATAAAAATCCACCATCCTACAGAGCTTGAAATTGAAGCACCAGTCAAAAGACAATAACTGAATTCTGCAAAGAAACAGGTGGACCCCAGGGTAACAATGAGACAAATGTGTGATGACATGGCCTGAAAGTGGCCAAACAGTTACATGCAAGAGGATGAGAAATGCTGCTATTTCTGTTAATTTGAAGAATCCCTCAGTTGCCAGGTCTTTTGATGCCTTTTCAGAGTTGAAGTTTGCCTCCTGGTAAGCAGCTGTCAGGAGGGCAGGGAAGAGGTAGCCTCTCTCTCATGGTGACGTGAAGTGAATATGGGCACAGCAATGTTGATACCTAAGGCTAACTTTCTGCACATAGTCCATTTGAACTGCATCTTCCAGAAGCCAAACTGGACTTCCCAGACAGCTAATAAAAGGAATTTGTCTCCTGTAAAAACTGGCTGCTGCCAAATGGCCACTGCAGAGTGAGCAACCGGTCCTTCTGCAGGCTCACGCTCTTCAGAAAATAATGATAGCTTTGCTGTCTCTGCTGACCAGCTCTGTACCGAAATGGGAAAGGTTCCATATGTGTAATAGGAGCTCAGAGACCATGGTAATGAGTATGGTGTAAAAAATGATAGATAGGTGGATGGACAGATAACTCTCTATCATTTCTCTGAGCCATCCAATTTCCCCAGGCACGGAGTACACCCTGGAGATTTGGGTTTAAGGCAGAGAAAGCTTTACACGATGGATTGAGTGTTGTGTAAATATGTAAATAAAGAATAGCTCTTTAATTTTTTATGAGGAGTGCATTTTAAAGCCCTGCTTTGGCCTCCTTACTCAGGCAAAATTGCCACCTAACAAAATGGCAGTCATACCTGAACAAACATAACCATGTTCTGCACATAAAACATCTGTATTAAAAATTAACTAATGAAAAAATATTTGGATAATATTAAGAAAAGCAAAAACCTCATGCATCAGATGAAAGCTTCCTGGGGTATGAAGTGCATTCAGCTATCAAGATTCTTTTCATAGGCCACATGCTGCTTGCTGACATGCTTGAATCCCAAATAAACAGGCTTTACACAGGGAAGCTAACAGGGTTCAGGGGCAAGTGGAGTGTCAGAGCCACCCTACTGCCATGTGTGACGTGTCTTGAGGCAGTCCATGCACAGCAGTGTATATTGGTGGCACTGTACAGGACTGAGCTTTTCAGCAGAAAGAATGGCACCTGAGCATCCAGAACATGCTGGGCCCTCAAGATGCCTACTGGACAGGACTGTCAAGAAAACCTGTGATGGGGTTTAAGCACACAGGCTCCCCAGTTGGAAGCTGCAGTGCCACCACGCTGGGAGAGGGAAAGTGGAGAGCCAATCAGTGCCCCTTGGCACTGTCTGATCTGGCCCTGTGGTGCTGGGTCCCAGGCAGGCACATCTGCACCCTGTGCCTCAGTACGCTGGCTCAGGGCTCTCTGATAAGACCCTGTTTTTTGTGATTAAGTGTACCCTGTACAACTGGGTTCTTCTGCCATGACAGCGTTCCCACACAATCTCTGCCAGCGCTGCAGTAAGGAGACCTGCACAGCTCAGTTCCCAGCTGTGCAGGGAAACCAGCATGCTCCTATCTGCCTGTCTTCCCCTGGGCTGGTCCGCCCTTACACACTGAAACCAGGAAGAGAGAGGAAGGGATCCCACAAAGTCATGCATTGAAAGCGATTTATATGAAGGGTGGCTAAGGCAAAGCAGTGTATGCGACCAGGAACAATTCTGAGCTGGCAGGAGCACAGATAACATGGGCCACCCATAACTGCTCTATTCCCCCTCCAGGATCTCCAGCTAGATGTGAAAGGGTTCAGCAACTGATCAGCATCATTCAAAGGAAACTTTTTTTTTCAGAGCTCTGGTTCTGCTTGATTGTAAGAAAAAAAATCTCAGAACTGTTTTCCTGCAAGAAGTCCAAGTGTAAGTATCATCCATGAGAAGAGACCCTCTGCCATTAAAACTATCCTTGCTTTGTTCTTACCACCAAAGACACAGTGTACTGTCTAACAAAAGGTCACAAAACATCAGAAATTTGAATGCTTCTATCAGCAATTCAGGAGATTTCACATGAAGCCTGTAGCCCACCCAGTAAACACATATACATACATGCATATTTACATATGTTTATATACACCTGCATACGTACAGTAAAGGAGGAAATACTTTCTATAATAGCATGACCTTGGTGTTTTGTACCACTGTTTGAAAAGGGGATTACTAATGAAGCCAGCAGAAGTGCAGCAGTGTTTGTTAAGGCAGCAAAACCACCCATTCCTCCTCTTTTCAGCAGAACTGAAACCCTCACATACATCCACACTCTTGCAGTGTTTAGGTGTAAATAACACCCAGTGTGTACAAAGCTCCCCCTTTCATATTCATTACTGTCATAGCTTTGAAAGGAAAAAAGCAGAGGTCATTTATTAGAGGTTACTTTTCATGCAAAACACCCTGTGGTTGCTGTCATTCAGAACTACTTAGTCTACGCCCTCAGTCATCTATTAGCAGGGCTTCAGGTCATAACCTTTAGTGGCATTTGGAATCCCAGAACCTCTGATTAGTGCAGGATTTACATATCCTTCAGTAAAAAATGCTCAGCTATAGAAATGCATGAAGTGTTGTAAATTTGTTTGGCCTTTTGTCTGGAATACATATGAACTCTGCATTCAAAGTAGGGTGCATTAAACTATATTTGTGTATCGTGCTATAGCTCCCCTATTAATGGGGCATCAGTTACCCCATTAAAGACAAACTGCCCTTTCAAAACGGGCTCATAATTGAGAAGAAAGAGGAGGTGGACACCAGTGCAATTAATAGGTTCAGATTACACAAACCAACTGTTGGTGCTTCTTTAGGCCTGTTACATTTTTCTCAGAGAAGTAGCTGTGCCTGTACAAAGTTTGATTTAATAGTCTATACTGGGACCCGTAGCATGAAATTTTACTGGAAGGTGTGAGAATACTATTGAGTTGCTGCCTTGGCAGATGGTAACAAGGTGTAGCTGTAACCAATCATACATTTTTGAGTTTCAGTAGCATAGAAACATAATTCATGTGTAATACAGGATCAATACACATTATTTTTTTGTTGTTGCTGGAATTTAGAAGTAAAGCCAAAGTACACTGTTCTTCTAACAGGAATGTCATTAACAAGCATTAGCATGACTAATTGGCTAATTGAGCTTGGCAGAGTGGATTTTTTAAACAATACTATGTCGGTTTCCCAGATACTTGAGTACTTGGGGTTCTTGTCTACATTCTCATATATTTCAAGGAAAACAGTTTTAAAGGGTGTAACCCTCATGGTACATGGCTAGAAGCCGTCATCTGTGCATTTGAGAAGACCTCAACCAAACTGAAGTTCTTAAGTCACAGTGAGAGACCATCTATGTTTTATTCAGACTCTTTTTCCTGGATGTGAATTCTAATAGTGAATTCTAATAGTGATAAAAAAGTGGTACCCTGGTGAATGGGCTCTGTACCTTCACAGAGCTCCACCAGAATGTTCCAGCCTTTGAGTCAAATGAAATTCCAAGCGGAACATAGTTTAGCCTGTGGTCTTTCTCCTGCAGAAGTTAATTTGGATGTCAGTGAGTGCCAGTGAGTACATAGCAACCAGAATACTTGTCAGGAGTATTTTTCACGCACGCATTATGACTTTGAGTGTTTATATGTACCTTCTAGGTAAAGCTGGAGACATTCTCACTCTAGATTTACCAAAATAAATATTATTTATAAATAATATTAATACCTTCTTACACTAAATGAATACATCACCATGCATATGGGCTGCTGGATATCTTTGGCCCCAGGTCCTTCCAATTTACAATCCAGCTGAGGGGTGACGCTTAGAAGTCAGTCTCAAAATTCTTTGTTCAAAGAGCAACCTCAGCGTTCTCCCTGCCAAATCCAGCATTTTCATAAATTCAGATGTGAGAAGAACTCCTTGATGTCCTGCAAATATCAATGGGAGACACCATCTGAAAGGATGCTCCCTGCATGGATGGAGCTTTGGAAGACTGATCCACAGTCAGCAAATAGGACATCACCTTTGCAGGTTTATCACATGTCAACATCCAAATGACTGTCCAGTTCTGTAGATATTCTTTGACTTGCCTGCAATAAGTTGAGAATGTTGGAATGGCCTGGTCTCGTAAGTGTGAAACATTACTTCCGATGTCATGGCTGTGCATTGCTTCATCCAGAGGCTGCAGTCCTGCAGGAATGAGGTCAGGCATTTAAATATATCTACTGGTTTAAATTAAACTGAGTCGTAAGAGGCAGAGGAGACTCCACATTTGGGTGATTTGCTGCAAGGGCTTGGAACTAACCCACCCCACAGAGGAGCAGAAGGACACAATCTCATCTTTCAATTCAGAGAAATGAGGAAGGACTGTGAACATATGAACTGTATCTCAGGTGATAGTAAACGAGACTTTTTCAATTCAAGAAAGTATTTCAAGGCATAAGGGCTGAAACTGAGAACACAGATCTACTCACAGCCTGAGAAAAAAACCTGACCCTATGGCTCTTTTTTACCACAGAGAAGCAATACCTTTTCAATTATAAGAGACACTCAAAAGTCTATCTATGACAGGCACAAGGCTAGAATACTTACCTAGAATATGTCATTTTCCTGCAACATCAGGTTCTGGCATGGGTATCTTCATTGATCAGGCTTTATGAACCCTCAGGGTTACCAAACTCATCAAGGTGGAATCATGTGTGTCCATCTTATTTTACCTTTCATATTTCCAAGTAGAACCAGAGGGAAAGGCAGAGAGCAATTTTCCATTCTGCAGGATGAGAAAAGAGCATGACAGAGCCAACAATCACGTGAGTTCAGGGACAAATATGAGGACATTTCCTATAGGAGTCTGAGGTGGAGAATGATCAACTCTAGGACACACATTAAGGGTCTAGCCATGTCTCCCATTCATTTTTTGAAAGCCTGAAATGCTACCAATTCTCCAACGTTGTACTCAGAAGTTGTAGGGGGAAGGACACTGCCAGGCAAATGTGGTATCTGATACACCTGATCCACACAGAAAGAGCCTGAAATGCACAAGAAAGGTGCTCTGCCACTCTCATCCAGATGTGCCTCTGCCCCAGCACACATTAATACCTAGAGTAAACAACACATAAAAATTCATTGGTAGATGTCATGGTTGTTCTACAGGGACACAGACGAGAGATGGTTTTCTGAGCTTTATGGGATTTCAGAAAAAATTCATGAAGCAGCCCCTGATGACAAAAGAAGCTTCATGCATGGGACAGTACTCGCCACTCACAGTATAATAGCCCTGGGGAACATATCAAAGGTAAGGAAGGATTAATAATGGGAAACAATGTCAAGTAATAGAGAATGAAAGTAAGAAGCAGTAAAAGGCATGGAGGAATGAGATCAAAGCAGTACAATCACTTTGAAAGCAAACTTTCTCACATGATTGGGTAAAAAGAACAGACACCTCTTATGGACATCCCTTGACTTATAACAGCTGCTTGTCAGCACATGAAGGCGAGCCCACAGATACCTCTGAGCTGGCTGACTTCTGCCTGCCTGTGGCATGAACATCAATACAAAGTTAAAATGGTCAAAGTGAGCAGCACTCCAAACCAGAGATTTTTCTGGTAATATGAAGAAAGAGAACTGGAAAACTCTGTTCCAAAGTGATAAAAAAGATTACTGGCTTCAGCAATTTGTAAGAGAATTTGCTTTCTTCTACTAGTTAAGCAGTTAATCTTCATTCATCAAAGCTTTTACACCAACTTCAGACTGTCAAACAACAGCAGGACTCTAGACCACCCTTAGTTAAGATAGAACACAAATGTTCTGCTAAAATGAGACCCAAGGAAACGATGTCTTTACGTAGAAGTCAGGGAATGCTTTGTGATCAGCATCAGTGAGAGAAGACTGAATCCCATGTTGCATGATTACAAATTGTATTTTAAAAAACTAATTTAATTTAGCAATCATGTCATTCTATAAATACCATATTTCCTGAAATAAATCCTCTGCCCTTTGTCTTCCTCTAAACCTAGTTATATGAAATTGCAATACTCAGGAAAATAGTGTACTTATATGAAAGTACAATATTTAGGAAAATATTTTATATACTGTTAATGTTTAAACTGAAGATGATAAATAAATCCAAGCATTGATCTATCCCTGCTACTGAATAGAAGGAGGTACTGTGGAGGTCAACATTGAAAAGGGTTGCCACCAGATCCCTGCCATGTCCCATCAGTTACTCATATATTTTTGATGTACCAGAAATCCACAGTGATTTAGTTAAATGAGATGATTTTGGCTTCTCTTGTCTCTGACTGTGAATCACATGTTCTCAACTAAATAAGGAAATAAAATTAAATACAATTTTGGTCAGCTTTCTACCATAAGTGAAAGTTTTATGTTTGTATATACAGACACATATCTCCATACACATATACAACTTTTGGTGGATTATTCTGATTGTCTGTCTTACAGCTGCAGCACATTTGCTGTGTTTAAGAACTCTCTGCCCTTCCCCTGCATAGGAAACTGTGTCTGCAGAAGACACATCTATATGTTCTCCCCTGTGCTTCTCCCTCCTCTGCTTCTGTACTCTCCCACATCCTGACACTTGCTCAGACAAGAAGGTCTGACCATTTTCCCACTTTACAGGTTAATTAATTTTATTACACCACTGTTCTTCAAAATTTGCCACCCCTGCCCATGTTTGCAGTGCCTGTGCACTACGGCACCTTCGAATATAACTCTCTTCTGTCTTAGGGGCTTGTGCATTGACCTTATCAACTTCCCTTGCAACGATCGTCATAAACAGCACTTTTAAACACCAGATTTATTTAAAAATGAAGTGACCAAGAGAGCACAGCACAACCAGAGCTCGGGGAACATGTTTTTTTTTTTTTTGTCTCTCCCCCTGACTGGCTATTAAGACTTCAGGCAAGTTACTGAGTTTCTCTGTGCTTAAATTCAGCACTCAGACATGTTTCTCTTCCAAGCTTCACAGTCTCAGAGACAAGAACCATCTTTTACCCCAGATTTGTAAAATAAGTGGCACAGTAAGGCCTTGTTAGTAGCTGGGGTCTGTAGGTATTATGGCAATATCACAAAAGCTGTTTCATAATAAAATACTGCACTGCTAATGTATTTAGCACCCGACAGTCAAATAACATAATAGGTCCCTGCCACATAACCAAGGTTAGATTTCACTTAAAACAATAACACGAAAGAAGTCATCTGAATGTGGAAAATGGAGTAGACTTGAGATACAGCCTCCATGACATTTCCCTGGCTTACACAAGCATTTTCTGCCTTCCATCTGAGCTGCCACAGCCTGATGTGCTTGCCCTCATAACAAAAGGGGTGGTGAGTTTAGGGTCACGGTGGCCACAGGGCTTTTTGTCAGCCCAGCATGTGGGCAGCGTAGGTGCTTCTGCCTGAAAAAGCACCTGTAGAATTATCCTTAATCAGCTGATGGCTGAGAGTGAAGCTGCCCAGCAGAGTGGGCTGCAGTGTAGGTGAACAAATGGAAATAGGGAAGAGGAAATCACCACCATCTCCTAAATGGCTCTTCAACACTATGCCCAGCCAGAACTCTGCTGTCCCCTCCTGCAGTAGCTATGCAAGCATCTACTGACCTCACTGCAAGACGTGGCAGAGATAAAGTAGGTGACAAACACCAAAGGCATGCTTTCATAGATAGTCATATTTATTATTTTTAGGCATACACACACATTGTAGAGCAAAACTGTGACCTAAACAATTTGTATGTGTTTTTTGCAGTAGACTCAAGTTGTTCAGTTCACCCCTAACATCTCTCATGAGAAGTTTTTTTAAACTACCATGTGAAATGCAGCGAAAAATCCCTTTTGATCTATCTCTATCACAAGTGTCTTCACCTCACTGAACTTTCCCAGTAAAGTATCCATGAAACACAATGATGCCACTTTTACTCATCGTCTCATTTTCTAACTGTTGGTAATGAACACACTGTGCCTTAACCTGTAAAGATAAAACTTAAACCACACTCTTCATGTTTACAGGCCTCTGCTCTTTTGAAGTGGTGACATCTATGCTAAAATAGGTCTTTTTTGGCTACAATGGGAAAAACATGCCAATCAGATACTTGGTTGAAACATATTTTATCTCAAAGAGGTGAGAAGAATTATCTTTAACAAAATAATAAAAAGAATTGTGCATTTTTATGATTTTTAAATACTAGAGATTTATAAAGAAAAGTAAAAATACAGTTCTATATGAGTTTTGTCTTTGTGGGTCATAGGGCGAAAATCTTTTCAAACATTTTATTTGTAGGTGTTGCTCAGTGAAATATGTCATAAGGTGGTTGAGTTGAGGATTTTTTGGAGATGAGAGATGTGAACCCAGCAAATCCAGCCAGAACAATGTATGTATATACTGTGTGTGAGCAAACCACTGCTGCTGGGACTGAGGCTGCCTGGTGAAGACTAGGGAAACAGCTGTAGCTACAGCAGGAAGGGTCCCTCTCCTCTGTTCCTGCGAGTCTCGTGCATTGCCATAAATGACCATCTGAAGGCTTTTACAGAAAGAGAAACCTCAATTAACAGACAGCTGAGGTAGTGGGTGGCATTTCAAAATCAGGAGGTGCCATGGTCCCAGCTTGATGGACTCCAGCAACACGGACCTGATGAGAGAGAACCCCAGAAATTATGGGTCGCACATGCAATGGCACTAAATTATTTTGGTAATGAACTCTGGCTCCCAGTGGATCTAGATTTGGGAGACCTCAGAAGATGCAATGAACTAGCTGGTGCTATGCAGCCCACCCTAGGCTGCATCTGCAGCTGGAATCCCCTTGCCAACCAGAATCATTTTGAAAGTGTGTTACACACCAAAGTTATCCCCCATGAACACTGTCCTACATTTATCCCTTCTTGTTTCACTACCCCCAAGAGTAAAGGCAAAGCATGCAAGGAAAAACTTCCAACTTCTCTTTAAAAGCTAACAGTAATAATATCTAGGAATTACCCCTTTTGTTTCCCCATTATTATACCCAATCAAATGGGGATGACCTGGAGGCACGGATACCAAAACTCTCAGCTGATGTATCTGGAAGATGTCTCACACCCTGGAGGGAAGCCACTCATGTCTGAATGGCAGTAGTCACTTAATACCTACATCCACAGACAATTGGAGGAGCATAAAGGCTCAGCCAGTTCTGCTTGTTGCTTTTGAAAATCCGTGTTTTGGCAACCCCACACCAAGCTGAGACTGAGACGTACCATTTCCTACTTACCTTATCCCTCTCTCCACTCTCTCACTCCCAGTTTAAACTGGAAACCAGTCAAATGTTTTCCTTAGGCCTGCAAGTCTAATTCTTTGTAGGTTGTTTTTTTTTTAATAAAAATGCCTAGTTTTGTGTAACATAATGATTTTTTTTAAGAGTGGCCATGTATTAAAGGTAAAAAAGAAGAAGAAATAAAGAAGTTTATTATTTTACACAGTGGAATGGACACCCTATATGGCTAATTCTTAAGTTAAATGAGTTTTCCAAGAAAATGTTTAGTCTTTCATTGAACAATTATTTTAAATACTTTGCCACCAAGAAGTAAGGCAGTCTAAGTTTTATGAACGTATATTTTTTTCCTTTCACAGAAACATTTGCTTGACTGATCCCTTATAGTTCCAGAAACAAATATGAGTGCATTTGCTTAAAATAACAAAACCACACACAATACTTAACTCATTAGGATGATTTAGCAGCAGTTCAATATTTCTTTTGGCTGAGTGCTCTGGATGAAATCCCACGTACATAGTCTTGTATTTTACACTAATAATTTTACTTCAGGTTATACCAATAATCTCTGTCAGACGCTGTACCCCAAGTACAGTATTAAAAGCTATCTGCTTGTGGAATGTCTCTGGCAAAAGGGCACGTGCAAAATAGATTCTAAAAATTAAACTTGTTTAATGTATTACGTTTCATGGGTGTTAGAGTGGAGAATTAACTGAGATAGTAAACCCATACTCCCCAACACTTAAAAGATAAACACAGTCACTGAGCAAGGGATATATTTGAGACTATGAGGAAAAAATTTGCCTCAGTTCTAGAAAAACTGTCTCAAGCTGTCCTCTTTCCTTTTCATGCCTGACACATGTAGAAATTAAACTTGTTAAGTTGTAAATTTAATTAAAAGAAATCTCATAAAATATATTAATACAATCTCTAGGAGTACTTCTCTGTCCCAAACTTTTATTGGCTTCCTTCTTTATGTGCCAGAATAATCCTTTGTGAAATTTCTCCTTAAATACTTGTTTAAAATCTGTCTGTCTGGTGACACTCACCCCTAACATCCCTGCAGTATGGAGGCTGTACCCTACACACTGTGTATTGAGTGTGTGGCACAAGCTTTTCCAGCTGAAACTTGCCAGATGCTATCCTATGACCCTACACTCAACTGCCTGCTACTGTGACCATTTAGGTACAAAAATGTTAATTCGAGGAAGGGTGACAGAATCCTGACCTAAAAAAGACTGCATATTTACAGGCTCCATTCTGCCATCTTTCCACAGGTTTCTAACATTTCTAGTTTCCTACTGGCTTAATTAGAGCTGCAGGGGAGCTTCTAATTTTTCTGGTCACACTTTATTATCCTCTGATTACTAACCATTAGTCATCTTTCTCTAGGGCTCTTTTTTGTTTGTTTTGTTGGTTTTTTCGAGGGTGTTATTTTGGGTGGGGTTTTTTTGTTATTTTAAAAATTAATTTTTTTAAAAAATTATCAGGAATAAGATATATGTTGCAAATCAATTTCCTTTTGTCAAAGCAAGGACTAGCTGACGATGATAATTTCTTTGTTCGGAGGAGATACAAAACTATTGTCTTGGCCTCCTAAATTGGTACACCATACCCCATGCTGTCTGCTGAATACACTGTAAAACGGAGGTGTCCCTGTCTAACAAAAACTCTTTTTTTTTTAATGGAATAGAAATAATGAGACAACCACACAGCATTTTAGTCCACATTTCTCTATTTCCTTCCCATAAAAGGTCTCAAAGAAATAAATGCAAAGCACCATTGAAGAGTTCAAAGACATACCTCAGAATGTGACTGCACATTCAAGGCACACTGACATATTCAAAACTGGATAGCTCTATCGGAGGGGGGAAAAAAGGGGAGAGAAAAGAAAGAAAAAGGCTCAGCATACAAAATACAATACACAATATCTACTTCTACTGTGTGAAACTCAATGCATTCATTTTGCTCACGGAGCAAACTAGGTGCCAGAGTATAACACACACAATAAATCTAGCCATTTTTTTTCCAAAGGACCTGATTTTAGAGAAGCTAAAAATTACTTGATGTAAATGATGCAGAGGCTGATGCAGCTGAATTTATAAATTGGGTTGAAAAGTTTGTCATGCTGAATTAGATTTTACCATATAATGCATCACTAAGTAATTGATATGTACATTACATGCAAAGAAAGCCCAGCTAACTCATGTGTAACTTTTTTTTTTGCATTATTGTGTAACTTGGACATTGACTCATTGTGAGTTGAACAAAGTTTCAAAAGGAGATTTAGTCCTTTATGAGCTGAATAAAAAATTTTGTTACATTCTGATATTCTAAAAATAAAATACAGGATAAAGATATATTTTTTAAAAGTAGAAAATATGTAGGAATGCATAAGAGCATTTCAAGTCCTTTTTATGGGCCTTTCCCCTCAATTTTTAGAGAAGTTTTCTTTACATTTGTTCAAGAAATGTAAAAGTCCAGCAGAGAGATGTGCATTACCAGCACCAGATGGAGAAGTGATGGGGAATTGAAGGGAATGGGGAATATACAATTTCCTCAGCCAAAAGCAAACAATCTAACACAGATTTCTGTCTTCTAGGAGTACACGAGAAACTTTTTTTAATTGCACCAGAAAGAAATATCGGTTTTATACTAGCTGCTCAGTATATTTCCAGTCTTCCACTGATGATCTGCATTTATTTTAAGGAGATGAGAGCATTTCCCTCTGAAATTACTAGCATATCTGCTCTGATCCAATGCTGATTACAGCACAGGGTCTTAAATCTCTGTAATCTGTCTGAAATGTTATTAAATATTAGATTTCAGTGTGATTTGTTTTCTTATCACTTTATTTGTAACTTTACTGCCATTCACCGCCAAGAGACCTTGAACTAGAAGCTACAGCTTTAATCTCAATTTGTTATACTAGAATGCAAAATTAAAGAAAGATGAAGGCAGTGGAATATTACCAAGGAATGTAATTGATAACATTGTGTCATTTTTGAGTTTTAATATTATAAAGCGAATTTTATGATACTCTACCCTAATAGTGACATATTTAACATTTTAAGACTGGATATAATAATTTTATGGGACAAAATGGGTATAGTTAGAAGATTATACAGTAGTACTTTATCAAATGCTTGTATATTAAATACCAAAACACTATGATAAAATAATAGCAAGTTTCAATTCTCCTTGGAGAAGAAAATCTGTCTTTAGTGTCTCATCTCTGGTTCAAGACTTCCTGGAGGTCTCTGGTCAGTAAGCAGTGTAGTGTGCAGCACATGCCATCATACCTCTGTGCACAGGGATAATGGACAGACAGCATTTACAGAGTACTAGCAACTTTAATTTGAAAATGCAAAATAGGGACATTTTTATATTCTTGAAAAATTCTGCTTTGCTTCCAGGCAATTCTAGTTTGGTAGGTAGCCAAAGGATGCATACCAAAGGGAACAGGTATGAGCATGCTTTCAAACAGTGCAGGAGCAGCCAGGGATACAGAAATTTGTTTTTCCTGCTGTGTCTGACCAGTTCCCACAGCAGAGGTTCTCTCTTCCATATCACCACCCAGACTCAGGCTTCCTTAAATCCAAGCCCCTCTAATGCACCTCTAGCATGCTGCTGGTAATGATGCTTAGTGATTTGCACATTTTCCTTCCAGTCTTCTCTTCCCCTCACCTCCTTCTACCTCCCTCTCAGCCCATCCTTAAACTGTGGAAAACTTGGAATACAAAGAAATAAGTAAAATGCACAAATCCAAATGCATGTTTCAAGTGAACTACCTCACAAGAGTGTGACAGGATATCACCATTTGTAATGCTGGTACATGTCTGTCATGGTAAAGGATGGCAACCTACTGGACTGGGAAAAGGGAATCATTCCCTGTTGTCAGGAGTCTGAAATTCAGACAGTGTCCCTGTCCAAAATAAAACCAAATAAAAATAATACATTGATAGAAATGTTAGATGCTATGACTGCAGTACAGGATATACAAATGGCAGCAACTCTGGAGATGAGATATAATCATATGTGCAGGGTACGAATGTACAAAGAGGAAGGATAGCACAGGACTTGCAGCCATGGAAATCTCCAGGTCAGGATACAAACCCAGCAATTCCAGAATGCTTTTTCTGCCTGAATCACTATTCACCATCATCCAAGAAATGTTCCTCTTTAACAGTCTATCCTTAAAGTGCATATAATAAAATGAGGCCACTGAGACTTGTACATGGCTGACTCTCTCCACTGATTTTAATTCACTAAGTAGAAATGCTGCACAAGGTCAGTTTATGTGGGAAAAAACCTCTGTATCAGCAGAGGCACACATTGACCTTTCTTTCAGAAGGAAATTATAGGATTTCAAATTGGTGTTTTTGTATAGATTGAGAAAGGTGTGTGCAGAAAGGAACAGTGACTGCAATGTAATATAGACATATATAAAGGCTTTGAAGAGCTCTGCCGTATTTTTGTTAGTTCTTTAGGGCTCTTTCATGATCTATAAAGACTGGATTCAGGAAGCAAGGAAGGAGGGAGGGAAGGAAGGAGGGAGGGAGAGAAGGAAGGAGGGAGAGAGGGAAGGCAGGCTGGCTTATACTTTGGATGTTCACTAAGGGGTGAAAGAGTTAGAGCTGTCTGCTCTAGAAAGTTCTGTATAACAAGCTCATGTGCCCCTGATGTGGAGCCCCAAGCATGATCCTGTTGCCTCAATTTGTCATCTCTTACTGGCGAGATTTAGGGACAGAGGCCTTTTCCCAAATCTTCCCTACAAAATACAGGTCAACAAAGGCCTTGCTAGGTGGTGTATTTTCTTGGTTTGCTTTCAGATTCGCATCTTAGATGAGTATCCTAACACTTCCTCTATGTTTGTCCCTCTTCCTCCCTGTTTTTGTGCATTTACACACAAGGTGAAATAGTCTCCATTTAGTCTGTCAGATATGGATTATTTTTTAATTTTATTTTGTTTTTAATTCTACCATATCACAGGATTGCAAAATTTTACAGTAAAATTTAGGGAAACATAGGGATGCCTACCTATAGCAACAAAAAGCCTACTGAAAATCTTTACAAATATCAAGGACAATATTCATCCAAAACAGGATCTAACTAGATTCTCCCTCCATCCATGGACAGTCCTGGAAAGAAAGGTCATGACCATCTCCCTCTTGGAGGAGGATGACAAAATAATTCCTGAGATGTTAGTTTCAAACAGACATCAATTACTCTGCCTGCAACATTATCCCAGGGCTCAGTATAGAAGAGAAACATTTATTTAAACATGCCAACTGTGTTCAAACTGAAAGAGAACTCCTATAAAAATACTTTCAAAATAAAAATGAGCATCAATTAAAAAAAAATAAAAAATCAGCCCACATTTATGAAACAAGAAGAGAAATAAAAGTGTCTGATCACACTGCAGATGTATGTGCACATTTTGCAGTACAAAGAAAGGAAGTGAAGCTAGCTAATTTTCTACACGTTTTGCTTTTTATTTCTTCTTAGAAAACGAAGGCACAAAAGGAAATGAAAAGCGGGGTTGAAAACATGAAGGGAAAAGGAAACACTCACTCACAAGCAGGTTCTCCTAATTCCACCTTTGGAGATGTCAGCAAACGCAAAAACCTGTGCCAGCAGAGGGACAAGTCCTTACAAATAATAAGAGCCACATATTTTGCACCAGGCTGAAGTCCCAGGGAAGCTGTAATCCCTAACCAGGAGCAGCTGGTGGAATCCCCAGGGTTTTTCTGCCCCGGGGCCAGGAGAGCAGAGCAGGCTCTGGTAGGGGCTGCAGCCGGCACTGGCATCAGGGCATTGCAGCAAAAAGAAGAGGACGCTGTGTACTTGCACACTGTGGGGTGCTGTTCTAAAAATTATTCTTCCTGACACGATTGCTGTGATTTGGCTTGCTGCTCCATTAGAATAAAAAAATAAAAAAACTCCCAAAACAAACAAACAAACAAACAAAACAACAAAAACCCCCCAACATCCAAACCCCTAACAAACAAAACCCAACCAAACAAAACCAAACCCCACAGACACACACACACACAAAATAAAACAAAAAAAACCTCCAAACAAACAACACAGCAACCCATAAAAAGCCCAAACACCCAAAAGGTCCATCCCAGAGCCATAGCACCTCAGCAATAATTAAAGGGAACATTTTTATATTATGGCACAATATAGTCATGGTGTTTGGACTTGTCAAAACAAACAAATCATATTCAGGGAAATCTGTGGCACAAAAGAGCTAAACAAATTAAGGGGTAGATGCAAACGTGGCCACACCATCAGCATTCAGGACGTGAAGAAAAGAGTGGAAACTTTCAGGGTCTGAATGCAGAAGTGGAAAAGCTAATTGAGCACAAATGAAAGGATCTGTTACGGCTGAAAGAATAAGTGAGAGTACAGGCAGGACAATACTCTCATTTATGATTCAAATATCCATGGATAGTGCAGTACAGCTTTAAATACAATTTACAGCCTTGATTACAAATGACTATGTGCATCAACTTGGAAGGAATGCAAGGACTATGAGTGAGAGAAAGAGCCTGCCTTGTCAGAAAGAAAGGAGAAGGGGATAAGTGACGACAAAGCTGAGCTGGACACTCAGGAGCCATTGGAATGTGCAGAATTATGAAATAGGGCTTTTAAAAACCTGAAGATGAACTGATTAGTGGGCAAGAAGGCTCACATTTAAAATAACTGAATTGTCCTCTGATAAGATTATATGGGGAGATTTATGCTACATAATCACAGTGAGATCAGGGGGAAGGGAGTATCATTCTGTCCCTGTGTCTTCCAAAAGCAAAATATAAATATATGAATGTGGTAAAAATAATAAGCACTGGAAATGAAGAGCAAGAACAGGCTCTTTTATGGAAAGCAGTAGCAGCTTTTTTTCTCAGCCTTCAGGAGAACGAAAACTGACCTGAAACCACCCAAGCTGTGAATTACTTTTTACTCAGAAAATGTCTGTATCCCTTTTTTTTCTTTTTAAGCTGTGTTATGTTTCATGAACCAACCATTGCTTCTGTTAAATTTTCAAGAGTTGGAAAATTCTAAAAATCTTATGAAAATTGTGAAATTATTTGGGCTATGTAGCAACAAAATTAGCACTAGCCTCTGCTGGATGGACATTGGCACCAAAGATGGTGATCCCTGAGGTTCCACCAGCTCTACATTCTCATGTTTTCTATTCTACACCCATTCCATGCTCCAGAGAACATTGGAGGCCACAGCAGCAAACAGTAGTCAAGAAAATGCCATCAACCCTCCACAGGTCACAATTTCCCAATTCTCCCAGAGCCTGTCTGAACTAAAAACTCACTAAAAAGCAACTGGTGGGAGCTACACCTCACTGACAAGGAGACAAGCACAAGCAGAAGCAAACAGCTGGATGAAGTTGTGACTTTCACATCTGCAGGACACCAGTACCCGAGACCTCAGCACTGCTACCCTTTTTACTGGTATTGGCTAAGGAATAATATAGGTAAGTATGCATTTACCTCCTTCTCTAGGTGGCTCCTAGACGTTGTTTCTTCCAAGCAGAAATCACTTACTCAGAGTGATCTGTGCATCCATGACTGTCAGCCTTAATTACTGGCAGTGCACCATATGCTCAGGAGTGAAACTCAAATTTTTAAAAGCCTTCATACCTCGTGCAATATGCAGCAGTCCCTCGAGTAAATAAAATTAAGGAGCTGTACATATATTCCCACAACATCCCAACCTGCTTCCACCAAACCCTTGCCATAAATAGTTTTCAAAAGCTGCAGGTAGTGAGAACAACCAAAGATCAGGAATTGCCTCTCCTCTCATAACCAGAAGCCACAACCTCTGTGATTATGTTCATGGGAATCTATAACTGTGGAATGAGGAAGAAGAAAATGAGTCTTCTGATGGCCAGCTCAAAACAATGCAGCTTCATCTATGAGCCCAAAGAGTAACTGCACAAAGGACAAACCTAAAGTCTCCTCTGTCTTCCTCATCATAACCATTCATTGCAGAGCACAATAATGCTGGGACAAGCATGTGTATTTTTACTTCTTTTGTAAGGGTTCAGCTGGCATCTTTCTTAAGCAAGGCAGTTAGCATGAGTAGCCAAACATAGTACTGTCTCTCCACAATTATTCATTTTTTAAGGTCATTGTTTTTCAAATGAAAAGAGAATAAAACTATATGGCATGTGCTCCCAATCTCAGATTGGGAATAAAAGAAAATAATGGCCACACACTGCTATACAATTAGGTCTGTCTTGGAAAGGAATTATACTGATGTTTTTCTAAGCAATGCCAGGTGGTTTATTCACCAAATAATGAGACACTAAATGGATCTAAAGTTTCTTGGCAATTGGTAAATGCTTACCTTGGACTCCTTGTTTCTCTCTTAAAGAAATGGTTTGATTTTCCCAAGAGTTTTCTTAAGTAGCTCCTCAGCTGTGATTAAAAGCAAGTAACAGTGGTCTGAAGGTTGGTTGACTTATACTTGTTTAATGATACTGCTCAGGGAACTGCAAGAGTACCTCAGATGCTTCATTGATTTAGTAAACAGCTTCAGCCATCAGAAGACCTTGTTTTCAAAGTCTATAATTCTCTTAAAAAAAAAAAACAACAACAAAACCACCCAAAACTGTTGTAGATAACTTTCTCTACTTGATCACTGCCCAAAATCCTATTAGAAAAAATAACTAAATCTTAGGTTCGTTATTAGCAAGAGCAACAAAAACATGGACTCTTTTTCCTGACAGTGCAGGAGATGAGAACACAAACTCAGCAGCAGAGCACCTCTGGGAGCAGGAGGTGGCTATGTCTGGGCAGCAGCACAATGAGGACAGGTGGTGGCCACAGCCTGGCATGGAGGACCAAAGGAGCCAGGCTGCCTCCAAAGCCAAGCAAAACAGGGAGAGACTATGTCTCAACAGGCTTATGGCAGTCACTAGGCTCTACGTCAGCTGTGAAGTAAATGGGCTTCATGTGTGTATGAAGAAGGACTTTGAGGGACCTGGCTCCAACATCTGGCCAAGCCCCAGTGCTACTCCTGGTGGGGCAGCCAAGGACCTTGAAACCAACACTGCAATAACTCCCACAGTCATCCTGTGCTGCTGGGGCCTAAGAAGTACCAGTTGAATCATTCCACTGATCCCAGGGAAACATCATGTTTCAACAGCAGCTCCATCCCATTGATACACGCTCTCACCCCATGATGCTCCATCTTAGAGAACCAGAAAGTGAGTGGTCCAGCCCCAAACAAAACTGACCTGGGAACAGTACACCTCTTGTATATGTACAAAGCAACATAAATAAACCTGGGGCTGCTAAGGTCAGGCTTAGGTGTGAGCTTCTCACCCACACTGCTGCAGACAAGTATCCTGCACTGGCAGGGGTGGACATGGCCTGGTGGCCTGGAGTGGATACCAAAGTCAGGAGAAGCACCAGCACCTGGCAGGTAACAGCACTGGGATGTCACTCAGGGGAGCGGCTTTGCAGTAACAAACCATTTTGGAACTACCAGCAGACAGCGAATAGAGTAGCCAATGGATTTTTGCTTCCCTTTCTTTTTGTCAATTTAGGGTGCAAAGCACATTATAAAAATATTAATAATGAAAAAAAATTGCTATGAATAATTCTTCACTTACATTTTCTCCTCCAAATACTTGGTATTTAGAATTAGTATTGCTTCAACCATCTCTGTCTGAAGATGGCTCCCATTTCAAAAGATGACTATTCACAGCCAGCGACTCAAAATTTCATTTATGTGAATACAAATTGATATCGATGTAAAATCCTACATGTCAAGTACATCTGCTAAAGAGTCATTTTCTAGAATATTCCACAAAACTCTAAACATACTGAACATTGCAAGGCTTCCCAAGAAGAACTAATTACAACGTCCAAATTAATATTTGAAGAAAATCTTGAAGCTATGGCTCTGTTCTCATTTAAATATGTGACTACTCTCTTTAAAATGTGCAAAGCATTATAACCATTTATATATGTTCCAAGTGATATATTACTGAGTTGAACCTAGTTTCCCCTTCTTTTGTTCTGGGTTCATAACCTTGCTGTATAATCTTCCATAACTCTATAGCTTGCTAATGCATAATTCAAGCCTCTCTTATTGACAAAAGGCATGAGAAAGAAAGAATATTTCAATACCGCTTTCCCACGCAGATAGTATTGCTTTCACTTCAACTGGTATCATTTCCATACTAAAGCCAAATCTTTTAAAGTCTATTAAGTATCATTTTCATTGCTTATTCACAATTGATTCACTGGGACAACTACATCTGTTTACCTCCATCTTCTGAGACTACTTTATTGCAAGTTTTTTGTTGGGTTTTTTTCCTTTTTTTTTTTTTTTGTAAGATGAGTTTCTAGCCAAAAGAAGAAACTTCAGTTAAACATTATGATCTAATGTATGACATCAACTTCACACTAATCTCTTAACTAGAGGTTTGCTTTAGGACTAGTGTCAGTTTCCCCACATGTAAAGAGCAGAACCATTTTGGCATCATCCTGCAAAGCCTGTTGTAACTCCTTCCCTGTATAAAGTAACTATACAAATAGGCATAAATCAAGTTCCCGTGCATCACTGCTTGGAAGTCAAATTTGTCCTTGAAGTCACTCATGGATCTATGCAAAAATCCCACTGATGTTACTGCAGTTGCTTCAAATACACACAGGTGTGAAGACAGTTTGCTCCTTTTCCATGTTGGCAAAGGATACAGAGAACTCCAAAGGCTTTCAGTCTCCTCTGAGACACAGTTTGCCTTCTTCCAACAGTACAAAAGGGACATAGACCCACAGATAGAATAATTAAAAACAATTAAACACTCCAAGAAACAGCTAAGTGTGGGCTCAGTCTGAAGTGGACATTGACTGCCACCTGCCCTTGTGGTAGTCAATGTCCACCACCCAGACAGCATCATTATTTGTTTCATACCTCGGCTGCAGTAAGAGCAGAGATTCAGGCAGATTGACTGACCTCAGGAGTGCCAGGACCCATCCCCACTGCAGGTAATACCTTTAGAGCACTGCATGTGTCCCCCGTGCACGGCATCTTGCTTCCCAAAGCAGCAACTAGTTTGCCTCACAGGCAGCTTCAAGGCATTCAAGCAGGTAAGTGAGGTGGGCAGAGGGTGAATTTGCCCTCAAGGCCAGCTGAGTCATTTCTGCACGGCAGCCCACATGCAGCTTTTTAGCATCAGGAAATGTCTCTTACCATACAGTGCCCAGCACAGACACCTACCTAAGAGACCCTTTACATAATGAAGGAAACTGTAATCTTACAAATTATTCTACCAAGAGTGGCATAAAAAAATTATCAGAGGAGGCCCTACAGGGCACCTGGACTCCCTGGAGTCACATTTATCAAACCAGCCTCAGTAATAATAATGTAGTCAACATTTAGCTGGGTTTACAGTTTTGGTGCTTCCTCCTGCCACCTCAGCACTTGTCTGTTTCTGGCAAGTTCAGATTCCTGAAGCATTGTAATTTTGGCTACAGTCAAAATAATTTCTCTAAACATAGGAATTTGTGTATCTTTTTCTAAAAACTCACCAAGACTCATTTTCTGCAAAATACTCAGAAAACACAGCTGAAGAAGCAAAATTCAGGTAGGTTTAATGGCACCTCCAGCTGTGCCTCATTTTAAAGTCAACAGAATTTTTATTCAACAGAATCAACGCAAAGGAGAATGAACTCAGTTACCAAATACTTTAATGTCACGGTCTGAAAAAGTAGACAGTAACACTGCTGTCACTTGGACTATTCCCCTTCTACTTGCCTCACCCTAAAGGCCATGGAATTTCTCATATCATGTGCTGAGAAGACAAAATGAAAATAACTCATGTAACTTTGCAGGGAACTCGTTAGATGTTCCTAACCCTGAAGGCACTAGAACTTTCAGGGGCAGTGCAGGAAATGGAGTAGCCCAAAAACAAGTGCTGTGAAGTAAATCATCAGTCTTGCCAGCAACAAGTGAAAGGCTGTCATTTTTGAGACTTGCTCACTACCTGTCCTTCCTACTACCCTCAACACTGTACCTGCCAAATTGCTTTGTCAAACATCACACACAACACTGAGGAAAGCACTAGAGCTATAAAACTATCCATCAGATTATCTTCTGCACCCACAAATGGTGACTTGACTAGACCAGAATTTCACTTGGGTTTGCCTGGATTTAACCCTAGCACTTGTGCTCAACTTAGCTCAGGAAGTTCCTGCAGCTCTCTGCCCACAGATGACCCCATGCCAAATGCAAGAAAGCCCTTACTTGCAGACTGTTCAGACTCTCAGTTGTTCATCACATGCAGGGTCCCCCAGGGAGGCCTGAACATCTCCCCAGCTAAAGAAGCATGAGTCTGCTGGATCCTAGGCTGCTCCCATTGCATGGTTGGTGCAAAACACAAAAACCCAAAACACAGCTGTGGCAAGGCAGAGCCACTCTCCTCCATGGTAGGGGTCAGATCAGTCACAGTTCCCTTCATGGCTCTGTCCTGACAGATGTGGCTCTTGGGACATGAGAGTAAAGCTTGCCCCTGCTTGCTGGCTCTGAACTGGGAAAGTGAGGAGGTCAGGGAAGGGAGCCCAAGGAAGATCCAAGCATGTTTCGCTGCTGAGGAAAGACCAAGTACATGTTCCCCTTCATCACCAATGTCAGCCCAGGGCCAGTGGCAGCAGGCAGCTTGCACTCTCAAGGAACAGGGATGGTGATCAACATGAGACTGAGCACATGAGCAAATTTCCACACAATTCCACCTTCTGGTTAACAAATTTCCAAAAATCTGTCATTGTAAGAGCCCTCAGAACCTACCAGGAGATCAAACATACCTAGAGTTATGTGCTTCACATTCCATCTGCACTAAGCTTCCTCCTAACTATATAGTGCCAAGAGTACTTTCCACTCTGTCAATATTTGAAAAGAAAAAAGAAACCCTGTGAAAAACCCATCATTCCCATATCCTCAGCAGACTTTTGCATGTTATGAGAAGTATGGCCACACAACTGATTTGCCATTTGACATGACAATCAGGTAGGAAACCCCAGCAGAGCAAATGGGACCAGGCAAGCTCCTGATACTTTCCAGCTACCTGTTCCCACCTGCTCTGTGGCACAAGTAACCACCTGCATCTGTGCTCTCTGAGGGAGGAGGAAGAGAAGTTTGGGAAAGTAGTAGCCAGCAAACTGGTTACCATTTTAAGTCCATGGTCTTTTGTGGGTGAGCTAACTCCAGTAACCTCCCTCTGCTGGATCCCATGTGGAAGAACAAATCCAGTGTCCCTGCAGCATTACCATGACTCTTTGCAAAAAATTGTGGTAAAAGCAAGAAATGCTTGTTTGTGACCTACCTTCACCAAAGGAAATCCCTCACAGAAGCATGTTTATCAGAGCACTGCTCCAGCACTCTGTGGCAAGTTGAAGGTCTCAGAAACCATCAGGGGCTTAACTGTCTCAGGCAAAGCACAACAATGCCCTGTCTCAGAAAAGTAAGTTGAATTCTGGGAGTGAGATAAATTGGATGGTCAATGTCCCTTTTATTTTATGTCATATCATAACAATGAATATTTAGAAAATAAATAAATCATTTTTCGCTGCTTAGAAAAACCTTCCAAGATTCCTGTGGTACTTGCATTGCTTGATGGTTATGAAAGATGACATGCAGAGATTTTCACTTACAGAAAGGGAACATGGGTAACTCACATTTTCTAAACTCTTGACAAGAAACTCACCTGATGACACAGGAACAAACAAATCAAGTCCTTTGTGCCAATTTCACATGAACCACAACTTAAATTTGAGATACAAAGGATTTCACGAAGGACAGAGCCAAGTGTCTGAAGCCATTTTAATATCAGACATTTTTTCTTAACAGCTTTAAGCATCTCCAGCTCTTTTATCCAACACACTACAAGGCATCTTAAAATACTCCGTATTAGAGAATGTTATCTGAAAGTACCCTCTAGCATCCTCAAAGGATTGCTCCAGTTCAGCATCTGCTTAGAACATTATGCCTTCTTGCTTGCTTTTTTTCCCACCCCCCTCTCCTGCTTGGGGCTAACCAGTCTGTTTGTTTCTCTGAAAGAGCAGTATGTTTCTCAGAACCCCTTAGGTATTGGACAGACCCTTCAGTCCAGCCTCAGCTACTCATAATTATAGTTCTACGTCTGGTTCACCCATCAGCCAAGTGAGTAAAGATCAAAAAAGGCATTGCGTTGTTTTCTGTCAGAACATCATGGAAGCTAAGAGTATTTTTGCAGAATATGATGATTCACCGGGTTTAAATTATGTGCTTATTTTCAGAAGTTTCCAGTCCATCTCCCCAGAAGCTGTCGGCACATCCCTTTTCATTTGAACAGAAGCCCTTTGCAATGGGCATACACCTTAGGTTTTGGAGTTTCTGCTCCATCTCCACATCCTTTTCATCTCTCGAAATGTGGACTTTGCCATTTTTTGACAACTTTTCCACTCTACAGTGGTTCTTCTCTAAACCTCTTGCTCTGTTCCTGGGTTCTCCTTAGTCCTGTCTTCAGCTTTTGGCCTTTCTCAGACACTGCTTTCCATCTACTTCAGAGGGCCAAAACTTAGCCTCTTACTGATCTTTCATGTGCTTTCTTCATGTCTCTTGCTTATGATCCTATGAGCAACATCCACCTCAGTATTCAAACCCACAGATCTGGGTCATGTTAATGCTCTTAATACCATTACCTAAACCACAACAGAACCAAGCCCTGGTCTATGCCTGCTTCCTATTCACAACAAATCCTTTTCTCTCTCACTAGCAAAAGCATCCCTCACTTTCACTAGTAACTTAGATATACTTGTTTATATCCAACACATATGGATTTTTTTTCCCCAATGTACCATCTGCTCTTTGACAACTACAAAACGTTTTCCTGGGGTTTAGAGTTGGTTTTGGTTTTCTTTCTCTCAAAAGCAATACTAATGGATCTGAAGGAAAAACTACAAGCAAAAATACCTTTTTAACAGCTACTGTCTACCTTGAGCTAGCTGATGATGTCAACGTGTGGTTATAGTCCCTCTCAAGAATGCCAGCATCGACACAGCCTCAAGGAAAGCAGTTAATTGAATGGTTTTGTCTATGCTTTCAGTTATCTTCAACTGCTTTACACCACTTGCTTCCCCAGAAACAAACATTTCATAATTTATAATTAAAAATTAAAGTTTTTATATGTGTTAATGTACTCCATTTTACTTGTGTTACTCTCTAAATATTAGGACCAAGCAGCTGTTCCTTACCTACAAGCTCTCAGTGAATCCACATGAGCTTTGCCCATGAACATGGGACTGCCCTGAGTATGCGGTAGTCTAACACAGCTAAAGAGAAATAAGAGAGCATGAGAGAAGACTCTGCAATTCAGTGCTTTGCACAGAACTGCTGGCTTAAAAATACTGCCTCGTAGGAAGGGTAGGAAATTTGACTTGTCATAAAATGCAACCTTTCCCACTTTTAATCCAACACGTTTTATGTAGTAAGAACCTAATAAAGAAGTTACCTCTTGCTTCGTTTCACATCTTCTTGTGACAGATTAGTTTTTAAAGGCAAAATCCCCACATGTGTCAATGAATTCCAGCACTCCTGGTGGAGCTGCTGAGATATACTTGAGGTAGCCCAGTATGGGAACACAGGAAGGAAGAACAAAACCAAATACAGGCTTGGTCACAAACTCTTGGGGCATGAAAACGAGTGAACAGGGCAGGAATACACTACCACTAGAGTAACACAATTTTGTAAACTGGCTCAAAAAAAAAAACCCAAACTAGTTGTTTTCACTAAAGCTGAGTTTTTGATAGGACGGAGGCAGAATTTTATGCTAAGGCTTTCCACCACTTGGTTTTACATTTTGTAGAAGGCACCGATTTATACACAGCATTTCTGACAGAAGGAATTTCAAGAATGCAAGCAGCATGGGCAATGTAGTAAGCAGCTGATTATATCTGTGGAAGAAGTTTCTCCAAGTTTGACTTTTGGTTTGTGTACAACATTCAGGACACAAAAACACTCTGGCAAAGGTGGTCTGTCTTTCACTTCAGGTATAATAAAAGAGATCTTCTACACTTTAGCTGTAATAAATGGCACAAAAAAACAGAGAGAGAGGGAGAGAGAGAGATGGCAGATACACTGAGAATCTGCAGTGTAGATAATCAAACCCTTTATTGTCTAAGTTACATTAGACTTGCAACACCATAAAAACCTGTTAAGAAACAGCAGATTGGCAGAGGTAGTAGAAAGTCCCTGTAACAGTCATAAAGGGGCTTTACAGGAGTGTGTCATGCCAAAAAAACTTATCACGTTGCTTAAGAGCTGATCAAAGCCCACTGACTAAATAAATAAGGAACACAACTCATTTTAAATACTATGGCCTAACTAAAATAACAAATCAACACAATACAATGATAAGGAAGAAAACAAAAATCATGGGATTCGCTTGTGGAAACAGATGGTCTTTAAGGTTGGCTTTCCCCCATCCACCCCTGTTTCTTGTTTAATTAAGTGAAAATCTCATTTCTGTGCTATACACAGCATATAATTATTTAAACTGATTTCCCCTACTGTTGTTCTTCATGAAGCTAAATTATGATTGTAAACTTTGCTGATTAGTACCCTGGTAATGGCAGTGACAGCACTAACTTCTCTGTCAAGGATTCTGGAAGAAAAGTTCCAGAAAGCAGGTTTTGGCTCTAAATATTAACTCTGACTTTCTAGTTCAGCTTGCCAAAAAGATACAATTAAAAAGAAAAAAGAAAAAAGAGAAATTACAAATATACACTACACTTTCGTGCCATTTTGGGTATAGAAGAGTTTTTAATAACTAAACCACAAACAAATAGGTTATGCAACTAGCTTTTGTGCATTACTGAACTCTCAACATTATTTTCTCTTATGGAAAATAAGACTCAGAAAAGCAACAAAAAAAAAGAAAAGAAAAAACCAAAATGAAAACAAAAAAAAATAAAAAAAAACCAAAAAACAACCCCCCCCCCCCCCAAACCAAACCAAATTGACAAACTGAGAAAGCTAGTGCAAACCCAAAATGATAATCATTAAGCAACACAGCAAAATACTTCCACTTTTTTCTCCTTTTTTTTTTGTGTACAATGGAATGTGTCTATGCAACCTCCCTCAAAATAACTTCACAGAACAGTTAATTACAGTCACTCTTAAGTACTTGCACAGATATTCCTAACTACACCGAGACTTACAGAGAATTCTGGTATACATCTCGTGTAATAGCATAAGGAAAATCTAGTTTAAAAAAATACATAAGGAAGTTAATTTGCATTGTTGCAAGTGTTGCAAAGTAACAAAACCTGTCAAGTAATTTAAAACAAGTAGCAAGTAGTACCCAGATCAAATTACTTACTATATTTTTTTTAAAAAAGCAACCCCTCCCCACTCACCAAAACTGTTATTACAGAAAGATCCCTCTTTTAGGTTTTTAATTTTTTTTAACAAATCTTTGCCAGAAGCCTGTTTCTACAAAAACAGCACTATTTCATTACTGTATTAAGTAAACTGTGGTCTCACCTGTATTAAAGGTTAGCATCATTTCTGTACATGTAAAATTATTGCTTTTTTGAAAAATAGACTTAGCATGCTTGGTTTTTTTAACTCCATTTCCTGCCTTTACAAAATGTTACAATTAAAAAACCCAAAAACAAACTAGTAAAGCTTTTGCAAAAATTTTCACAGAACATTTTCTTTCAAGGCAGCAGTAACTTTTTTTTCTTGATAATGCATAAAATTATATGTGCAAAATCTGAAACTCTCAGAAATATTACCATCACACATAGTGTCACAGCAATAAGAAAAGAAAATATTTAAATCTGTGGAATACCTTTTTAATTACTTACACTGCATGGTTTAACAACCTGTTATGTGCCACAACCCCACCTTGAAAACTTGCAGTTAAAGAGTTACTGTAGAAGAGGTATATAAAGCTTTTTTTCTTTTTTTTTCCTAACACCACCAGTGATCACCAAGTACAAGACATGACACGTTTATATGAACATTAACCTGCCACCACAAAAGAAGTTCCTCGCCTTTCCAGAACATCACTGGGCCCAAGGAAGAGCAGTAGCCAGCCTGCTGAACCAAATGAAAGAGCAGAGAGCACCTTACGGCCCCAGGGTTGCCTGAATTCATTCAGTGACACCTTTTCTGTTCTACACAGAGAGATCAGCAGCGTTAGACAGCTGAATGTTTTATTATTTCCTTTTTTTTTTCTCTAAGTGAAGACTTCCTTTGTGATCAGGTTGAAGAAAGTAGCCCTGTTACAAAAAAAAGGTCCTGAGAGTAAAACACAGAAGCCTGGGGTTTTTTTTCTTAGTGTTCGACCAGCTTTCTTTTCCAAAGCAGAATAGAAGCTTTTCTCTGGAAGGGTTTCAATTTCCATATTCACATACTATTAATGGCATGCAGTCGAGCAAGAGCACTAGAAATGCAAGTGGTCCCCAAACTGTAATGAAACAAACCATTGCATAATGACGGTCTTTCTCTTTAGTCCCTTTAATCCTTCATCAAGCACTGCTTTCTCAGCACCAAATGCCACCTTTTCCCCCCACATCCCCCATTCTTCCTCTCTCTGTTGTTGTTGTTTTTTTAATTTGCTTTTCAGCATGACAGGCAGTGGCAGTTTCATTAATTAATACTTCTCCAGCCCTCAAATCCACTGCTGTTTTTCAAATGTATCAAATAGTCACTGTGAGCATCAGGGAGGTTTTTGTTACAGTGCTTAACTTCTTCATGCTGTCCAAATCACATAAAGTTTAATTTTTCCAGTGTCTCAAACTTCTCTTGATTAATATAGATGCCTCGTGCTGCCACAGTGCTTGCCAACTCCACTGTTTATTATAAAGGAAATAAGGAACCATGGGACTGATTAGTACGTCAATTTATATATATCTTGTGTAGCATCTTCATTTATTTTAAAATGATTAACAGCGCCGAGGCACCCCCCTCCTGGCAGAATGCTGGTTTCAGTCTTGTGCAGCAGCTCCGGGCGAGGCGATGGCTGGCAGGGGGTTGCTCTGCTCTGCTCTGCTCTGCATGGGGAGCTGCCAGTGCTGCCCTTCGGGCTGGGGGTCACTGGCCTCAGGGCTCCTCCACCAAGGCTCTAGGTTCCCTTCCGGAGATGCAGCGTGTGGGTCAGCTCCGCACCGACACAGTCTCTCCCCTGCAAGAAGGACAACATGGAGAAAAGCTCATTTTTGCCTCTGCTCCCAGGCATGACCCTCCAGCAAGTTCTGCTGTTGGTCACTACCCTTTATTAGCATCACATACACTCATCTTGACCCACCACATGAAAAGTTTTTTGGCTATTTAGAGTTTTTTGGTTTTGTTGTTGTTGTTTTTTTTAAAGCATCTCCACCAAGAACAAAGTGTGTCAGGCTCATATAAAGTCTCCAAGCGACTGGAGCAGCAAGTCATAGCATCTGATGGAGCAGTTCAGAAAAGACTGAGAACAGAGGGAAAGAAGAGGTCTCCAAAATGTGGAATTTTCTGCTAGCCAAAAGGGATTCATAACAAGATCAGCATTTTAAAAAGGCTGAAGTTTAAGGTCACAGAGGCAGATGAATGAAGAAAAACTGAATTCTTGGGCAGGTCTGTCAAGTGCTAAGGCAGCTTTATTCCCCCCCTTGTCATCTCCCTTTTATTTTCTTAGCTAATTTTCATGAATAATTACCACGTTGGAAAAAATAGCATGGATATTCTAAAATCAAGTGAAATTAAAGATAACATCATGAATAAGTGGGAGCCTGCAGCTCCCAAGAAAAGCTTTAAAATGACATTTAGAACATCACTGTCAGAACAATGCAGTTTACAATCCTGATCCTAAAACAACATGGCAAGATTAATCTTACATAAATGCATTATCCTTAAGCTAAAGTCTTGATGAAGTGAAACAGACCATTTTAAATTAATGCAACATAAAATACGGCACCCATGTAAAATCCAAGCAAGTTTCAAGCTGTGCCTATGGCAGCCCTCGAAATAGCTAAAGAAAGCCCAGCTCTGGTTGACATAATGTATTAAGTGCATCTCTTTTGTTAATAGATTTAGAAAATTCCTAATTAAACCTGGCCTGAGATTCATGACATTTACCAGTCAAAGTTTGGTTTAAGTCGGAAAGATTTGCAACAAAATTAAAGAAAAAAAAAGCTGCTGTACAGACTGCAGTATATTTGAAATGTAGGAAACAGTAACTGAATGAGAGATGTGATAAAACTTCCCTTAGTTGGATGCTGAATTTCCTGCAGTAAACTAAGAAAGATGCTTTACATTTTTGTGCGGCTGCTTCATGCCTGAGAGACACAGCCACAATTCCAGGAGGAGGCATTAATCATTAAAATGTCTCATACTGAACTGGCTCTACACTCACAGGGGAGCACAGCAGGGCTTCGCTGGGATAGGGGAGGAGGGATGGAGAGAGGCAAGGGGACAGCAGGCACCTTATCCCAGATTCTCTGAATAAGAACTGAAAAAAGGGCTGTACTTTAGGGTTGCTCTTTTGGGACAGAAAGCCTGGCAGGGTGGTGAAGGCACGCCATGGACCACAAAGCACACGGGACCCAGGATAATCCATCCTCCCCACACCTGCAAGGACAGCACAGAGGGGCTGGAGGTGATGGGTGGGTAGCTGATGCATATCTGTGCTCCCTGTTTCACTGAGAAACAGCACCTGAGATTCACATGTGCCAAAATCCACTCAGAGGCCACCCCCTTGTACTCCCACTGGCCCAAGGGTGCAGTCAGATTTTGAACTGGCTGATGCATAGTTGGATCGAATTCTTCCTGAAGTTAGATTTTTTCCCTTTTTAAAAGCAGGCTTTCTTTCCTATCAGTGAAAACCAGCAGATCTTTACATGAAACCTACAGCTTCCATGCCAAAAGAGGCTTTCACACCAACTTCTGGGGCTTTTCATCAGTTAACAAGAAAAATATAGTTTGTGTGCATGTTAATATACTGGAGACAGACTAGTGCATGGCACTGAAATAAATTGCAATGACTGGTTTGGAGCACAGATACCACTCTGGTTTGCTGGCAGGGGGAAAGTGTTGGGACAAGAACTGCAGCTGCTAATCCTGTCTCTAATGCTCACAAATTAACAGACATACAGTACATGCATATTACTCAGATGCCAGTACAGCAGCCTCCATGGTTCCTTGATTGTTTGCATTATAATCTCCATATGTATGAACGAGACAAATTAGGTTGCCACTTATTTGTTCATTATCTATTATTTTGATTAATGGAATTCTTGTTCTCAGAATAACTATTTAAAAATAACATTTGCAATAATGAGGACTGAACTATTAATCATGATCTTTGGAAGAAACTCTGCAAGGAACTGGGGCAAGACATTTCATAAGAACAAATGTCATAAATAAGACTTGTAACAGACAGCACTAAAATTTCGAATGCAAGAAAACCAAAACCAGCCAAACTCAGAAATCAACAGTTTAAATAACTTTTTAATCTGGGCTGAGATTTTTGCCTCCTCCTCTCTCTCCAAAGTTGCTTTAGGACAAGCATAGCTGTAGTGTTGCTGGACTGAAAAAACCTTACAGGTAACAGATGTCCTCAGCTTTTCCCCTCAAGCTTGTTTACAATACACATACACACAAAATAGTGATGGTTCTTTCCAACCTCTCTGTCTTCCAGAATCTGACTATTCCCATTTATGCTATTTCAAGTATTGAACACTGCAAAAAATATTTTTAAGTACTTTCAGTGGAGAAAATTAAGGCTTATGGACCCCTTATGAAGCTGCTTTACCCCTGTCACACCAGACTTAGTGCACACCTCTCTTTTCAGTGAATGAGGCCCAAGGACTGTGATGCCCACAGCTGTTTTACAGAAAAGGACCATCAGGACCTTCTGGCACAGGGAAAGCTTCAGACAGAGATATTCACAATACCAACAGTTCATTTTTTTCCCTGGGCTGTACCTTCTAATAGATTTTCTGTGAATAAAAGAGTGTTTTTCTGTAGAGGACAAAGGTTGGACTTTAGGGGTTTTGCTTGTTTCACTCGCACAGAAAGCAGAGAAGTTGGTGTCTCTGGCTCCAGCGTCGCAAATATGCTTCACATATATATACTCTCAATTAGACAGAACTGTTCCTCATTGTTAACCAGTAAATCATGCCTTTTGAACACCCAATTACTTGTCCTTTAAAATTTTTAGAGCATATTGATTGACACTGAGAAAGGATAAACTATACTCCTTAAATGAGCCAAGTTTTTATACGGCTTTAAAAATGCAGAAACAGAAGTTAATGCACAGCATATGTATTAGAAACTGCTACCACTGCTGTCACCATTTTGCAAAAGCAGGCTCAAGACTGACTCCTGTGCCACTGGGAATTGGGCTTCTGGCTGCAATGCTGCAGCATCAGGCAGTGTCTCTGAAATGACCCCATGCTTTAGGAGAGCTTTGCCTTGAGATACACACAGCAGCTTTGAGACACACGCTGTTGCAGGGCCCCTTCCAAAGGGGAGCCAGCTTTTGTCTTGCCATGCATATGTAATTGCAGTGAGCTCCCCGAATTCATGCTTACTAAATCATATATTTGGATATTGCTTAGTGTATTTCAAATTAAGATACATATTCATTCTGGATAAGCAAGCTTAATTATGTATATATTGGGATATTTAGCATTTATAAAAATATTCAGAATATTCAATATGTTTAATATGGCAGCATTTCAACAGAATCTACATGACTTTGCACATATTGTATTGACTTGAAATATGTAATGAGCATTTTTTGTCCTTTAGATAAAGACAAGTAGGAAATATTCCACAGTTCATGGGAAATTCACTTTATGTAAAAACATCCTTTTTTTAAAAGCATTCAGGTAGAAATAAGAAACCACAGTAAATAACATTATGAATTAACATCTTGTTTCCTACATTTTATTTATATTTCATTGGTGCTGACAACAAAGCATGAAACACAGCCCAGTGTTAACAGTACCAAAACTGGGTGTGTTTGATCTTTTTACACACTCCTATAGGTGACCTCCTTTTCAGTGATACTGAACACCTGCATCTCCTGTTGGTGGTTCACTACTGTAACATAGGGTTTTTACTTGGACACCTAAATATAGATTTAGCTGGCTCATTTTTTAAAAAAGCCTGGAATTAGAATTATTCTGTGATAAAATTGCTATAGCACTATTGTAAGCTACCATGCTGGGGGATTTTAAAAGCTCTACCTAACATTCTTTCATAATAGAAACCTTCAGAGATGATCTTCTGGTTGATCCCTACAGAAGGGAACGGGGGAACCAGGAAATACTAATGTTAATATTTTTACTCTTTAGAAGACTACTCAGGGGAAGATATTTTACCTGTGAGGAGGAAACATTATGTAAAGTGAATCATTTTCACTTGACATTAAAAATAAAACCTTTCCTTCTCAAGCTACTGTACAGGGTAACTACTGTTTCTTGCTCGGAGCATGTGCATGGCACTTCTGTAACTTGAACTGACTTTACACCATAAACTTTCATGAATAGATCTGTCCCCAGTTAAGAAATGAAATGAAGACACGGAGTGACAACGTTTAAAGTGGGAAATGGTAATGTTAACGGAACGCTGCAGGCACCGTTCTCTGTGCGAGCTCATTTCTGTGCTTCTAAAGGCCCCTACAGCTGCAGGTAGAAATGAGAGTATTCCTTCTGTAATGCCCAGGGACTGTGCAGGTGGAGTCTTCCGGGGAGCACATTGCCTGCTCGCGATGAGAGCAAGCAAAACGGCAGACAACTGAATAATCCTACCCGACACAGATGCTGACAAACTGAAACAAAGGCTGATACTGAGAAGCAAACAAGACAAAAGAAAGCTAACTATCTCCTGGAGAAGTGATCATACTGCATCTTCTGTGGAAGCAATACTGACTGGCAGGAGATTAAGTGACTCATGAAGCTAACCCCTACTCAGTATTCTGCTATATTGAGAGATGCTGTAATTTAATCAAATGCTTTGAAGACAGATTGACAAGGACCAAGACTGCAAGAGCAAGCTACATTTGCCGTGGAAGAAGTTAGTCAATAAATTCTGGCATGACAGGAGTTTACAAAGACAAGATTATGAGTAAATTTATTGTGCAGTAAAATAACCTGAATTACAAGAAGAATCCAGATGTGGTCTGAGCTATCACATTTCTTTTTGGATAGATACAGCCATTTCAGACTTTTTGAAAATATATTTCCAACTTTGACCTTTATTGTCTTCTAGAAGAAGAAAGCCCAGATGCCTTCAGAATCTGATCTCAACTATACATGAGAGAAAACCACAAGCATAAAAAGATGAAAGAGCATTTTAAAAGATGCTTAGGTTTACTAAATTTACATTACTAAACTGATGAGAACCATAATCTAGCTGAGCTACTTGGCAGTGCTGCAGTGCTTCACTCTCTCACATTTACTGTGTCTGTGTCTCTGTCATTCACCCTGTCTCTGTTATTGAGAGATACGTCCCTGCACAATTTTAGGCTTATCTAGCATAATAACGAGGGCACTACAGCATAACTTTGTTGTTACTGTCCCATAAAAGCAAAATGAACGTTGCCCACAACAACTGAAGCTATCTTGAAAACTTTATGAGAAGTGTTGACCACTCTTCCCCATGGAGCCTTTGGGCCAGAAAGATGCAAGTATGACAGAGAAGGTGTTAACAGTCTCCTTGAAGGCTGCAGCATATGTACTAGGTGATGTGGAGGTGCCAGTGAGGGTGTTTACTGAGCAAGTAGAAATCAATTCCTAAACTTCATAATGGCGCAACTAGCATGGAGATGCACTCTCTAAGCATGGCTGAAAACATCTACAGCACTTTAGTAAGAGACATGAGGACGGGGCCTGCTGTAATGAAAATTAAAGCTAAAAATGTGGATGAAAGGAGTCATGCTGGAGGCAGTTTCACTATGAAAGGAAACTGCCCACAAGAAGGTGTGTCCTGAAACCCACCTGCCAAGCTGCAAGATGGAGTGGGAAGGGCTAGGCTACGACACTAGTCTCCAAAGATGTAGGATACATGAAATAAATTCAGTTTAATGATTTTCTATGTAACAGCTTTGTCATGTATAATTCAGAGCACTGAGAAATGTTTGTTAAGACAGGAAACTGCATACTAGAAACAGGAAAGCACACCAACACAGAGTCCATAGAAACTAGTGGATGAGAACCTTTCAAAGGCCAAGTACTAGATATCAGGGTATAAATACTCTTCAGAAAAATACAAACTAAATGTTTATTGTCTCATTGCAGCAGAAAATGTGTTAGTTCTGAAAACAAATTTCTAGGAATTCTTTATGTTCTATTTCACTATTACACGTCACTGTACATTACAGAGTAACCTATCCCACCCAGTCCCCAGTAAGCCAGTAACATGTTTATTTAAACACTAACTACCTGCTTTACAATTAAATGACTCTCTATATAACAGATTCTGATAAAGTGCTTAAAATATTTAAGAGCTAAAAATTAAGCAATACCATTATTATTTATACATGTTATAAAACAGTCAGTGCTTTAGTGATGAGTATCACTGTGCAACTTTTTCCCAGCCACCACATTAAAAACCAAACATCCAATTAATTGTAAAACATACTTGTTTTGGGGCATCTGCGGAGGTGGTGTGAACTTCAGTACCTCGGAGTCCATTAGACTCAAATACCACTGTGGGAACAAGGGGGCTTGTTAACAGATGAACATTCAAGCTTCGTTAGTGTGTGTACATTATTTGAGACCATTACAGATTAACCACGTTCAAAAAAAAGACACCAGTTAGTAGCCTGTGGCCGGAAAATACCAATTTACCGTAACACTTACTGTAAGAGAGTGTGCTAATGGCAGCCTAGGGCCACTGCCCTTTTTAATTCAGACTTCAGCACTGAAGAAAGCAATCACTGACAACATTAATTATCAGTGTATGTGTAAAGGGACCCTCTTCTTGCATTACTTACCATTTGGCTTCTGTCATTTTGCATCAGACTGGCTTATGTATGCATCATTCACACTTTTGAGGAGGAATCCGCTAGTCTCACTGTCTCATGCAGTGCTCAGGAGGTCTCACAACACCACTGGCTTTAACCTCCTCCCGCCTCAACCACAGACCATATCAGGTTAAAAATGGCTGGTAGGGATTTCCCATTTTAGGGCTGACCAGTCTGAGTAAAAATCTTGTTTCCCACAAAAATGTTCCTGTCAACAGCAACGATGAGGCAAAACAAAGCCTTATGTTCTGCTGAAAGGGGTACTTTGATTTCAATTTGTGCTGGTGGCAACAGAATTCATTAGCATATTCATTTCTGAGTACCCTACTCTCTAATTAAAATAAAACATTTGCAAACAGACTTATCTTAAATGCATTGCAATTTTATGGAGTTCGGCCAGGGATCAGGTAAGCAATATCTGGAGAACAAGAGCAATAGTCGTAAAAATAAAAAACCTGTCTACTAGATTTAAGTACTGGAATTACTTAGGTTAACATGGTATGTGAAATGTAATTCTTGGCATTTTGTTAGCTGAATCTGAAATCAGGCAAGTGGGAAAGGGAGAAAGCAAGAACAAGTGTGAAAAGGTACCTGCGTGGGACCTCTGATGAGTCCTGAGGTGACTGGGTTGGGTAAAGCATTTCCCACATTCTCTGCAGACACAGTCTCCTTGGCGTGTTTGTGTCCTGAGCATCCCTGTAGTCAGTGAGAGAGGGAGGGAGGGAGGAGGGGGTTGGGGGGGAGAGGAGAGAAGAAAGTTGAGAAGAAAACATTATGCCAGAAGAAAACATCATTAGTATGTCTAATGTGTCATTATGTGAGGCTACCTTCAGGCCCTGGATGACAACTGTCAGCCTTCATCTAGGCATTGGCTGACAGGCCAGGCACACACAGGACTGCAAGAATGCATAAATTACATTGAATTAAAAAATGCTCCCCATGATGTGCCCGCACCAGGACTGGCATGTCAGGTGTGCGCTTTTCAGAGCAGCTGGATCCACTTCTCAGCCATCACCCAGCTTTGTCAAGCAGTACATCAGGCAAATCAAAGTGACTCCAGCGTGGTGGAGACAAGTCACATGGATAATAGGAAGTGAGTAGGACCAGAGCCCGACTGTCCCCCCCAGGCAGCAATACCTCAGAGACAAATGCAGAGCGAGCGGAGCCTTCGCAGACTGATCAAACCTTTCGCCCCTGCCTACCTGCCTGCCGGTGCTGCTTTGACCCCAGACCTCTGAGGCACAGACGAAAGACATCTGTGAATGAAAGTGTCATTCCGGACATTTTGAGCTGGTAGCAGCACAGCAGCCTTCTCCCAGCCCTTGGTAAACATGTTTTCTAGGCCATTAGCATTTGTGGAAAACCGCTCAAACCTCTCCTTTTTCTCCAAAGGTCAGTTTACAGCATCTGACTTAAAGGGCTGGTCTTTGTCTTTTTGCTGCTGATCAAAAAAGACACATTTGACTTTTATTGGGCTTTTTTGTTAATAAAAAAAAATTATGTTTGAACATCATCTTTTCTATTTTAGTAAAACGCCCTCTTCGAAAGGAAAGAGCTGATGTTTCCATTTGCCACTGAAATACTTTGGGTTTTAAGGGAATTCTGAGAAGGTTGTCAACAGAAGTGAAGTTTCAGATTTTCTTTTATATTTCCCTTCCCATTACAGCATTTAAAAAAAATAAAATCGTGAAGAAAATGTGGCAACAAAAAAACCTCCACACAATGGAAAAATCAACTGCAGGATGCCAGAGGATTCATCCAAAATATGGATGCTGCATCTGAAGATGAATGGAAAAGAAGACAGCTCTCATTTACTGTGCTGGTATGACACGAAGTGTCCTGCCATGCTTTTCACCAGAGCATATACTGGAAAGAAATGTCTAGCTGCAAAAAAGAAAAAAAAAATCCCCAACAAACGCCCTGTTCACAAATTGTTCTCTCCTTTTATAATAGCACCTCCTGCAGATGGCAGCACAGTCTGTAAAATGTACCTAAACACTCGCTGCCAAGTTTCTGGGAGTCAAATAAAAGACTGTGATTTTGGGGAAAATCCAGATCAGATATACCCACACACACAAACAAACAAACACCTCAAAAACTAGTATTAAAACAAATCACGTCAATGAGAGTCTTACTGTACTATAATGAGACAGACTTGCCTTGTAAGGCATCCAAGATTAAAGCAGATTTTCTTATCTGTTATTAGCATTTTCCCCTCACTGGCCAGAACTGTAGCTGAAAACTTGAAAGCAAAGCTGAGGGAAGCGTACTGAGGAACCAGCTGTGGCCTTTGCAGGACTGCTATGCTGACTGCTGGACAGGCAGGGACCAGTAGAGCAGCTCCACTGAAGCCCAGGAGAGCTGGGTTTCTCAGGTCATGGGTCTGACACCTCTGGAAAGATATTCAATCCCTCTACAACCCACATCTCCCTCTGATGAAGGTAAATACATTTGTCTCAGCAGCCATTATAGACCTGGTCCAACAGCCTTCATGGAAGCATTGCTCCCACGTGCATTGTGTATGACTGAAGGTGGAAGATGCTGTTGTAAACCAGCATATCTTGTATGAATGCCAAAGCTGAGTGGGCTAAGACTTTCATGTAACCCCTCCCTAGCTCTCATTTTTCAGTAGTTATTCAAAAAGCAGGTGGAAAGAATGCATCACTTCCAGGTATATTTGCCATTGCTGTGTTTCCTAAGGAGCACCATAAGGTTTTGGATAGTTCAGAGCTTTGAGCCGTGGGCATAACTGCTGCAAGGCAATACCCCTAAGAGTCATCACTCAGGTTATCCTATAGTCGAACAAAAGAAGGCGGATGACTACAGGTGTTAGCAAATTGAAGGTAAATGAACGTGACTATCTGAACGGGAGTTCCTGCGAAATAGATGCTCAAAGCTGGTCTCAAAGCAGCCCCAGAGAAAAGAGTGCATCTCCTGCCATAACCCATCTTTTCCTAATATGGGGATTCATGTAAATGTCATGAATAAAATAAATAACCACTATTAAATATAACAATAAGATTCTCTCTACAAGCATTTGGGAAGATTGGGTAGTATGAAAAAAACGTAGCCTAAGCGCAGCAAGCTTTGTGTTTGCAGCTGTATCACAACAGTACATACAACAACTCTCTTCCAAGGACACACTGGAATAAACAGAACTGTAAAAGAAAGAATCCCAGAAATAAATGCAGTCATTCTAAACGAAGTTGAACACTATACTTCCACACTCTAAATTATTCTAGTGTGATCCAAGATGCCATCATATACCAAAAGAAAAAAGTAAAGTCTATTGGGAATATTCAGTTGAGGGGAAAAAAAAGACAAATAGTACACCTAAGTGGGATTTTTTTTGTTGTCCTTTATGTCATGATTGCCATATTCACATTATGATATTAAGGCTAAATTGTATGATACATACTGACTCACAGGGTTCAGCCTAGCTGGGGCCATATATTATTTGAAAGTTCAATTACCCTCCTCTGTTTGCAGTTGGTAGGATCTTGTTCCTTTGGCCTGAAGCAGCTTTTTATTTGAGTGCTATGAACAACAGCCATCATGCCAATTGGTTTGGAGAAACATCCACAACCTGGAAGTTCTATATAAAACAAAGACAAGCTACATTAAAAAAAAAGGGGCTTCAAATTCTGAAAACTTGATTGCTGTAAAACACTTGGAATGAAAGAAGAGGTTTCAAAACAGAGATGGGCACTAAATAACTTCCAGTTAAAGTGTCTCTGGAAATCACTGTGCAGCAAAAACGTTTTGGCAATAAAATCCCTCTTTTAAAAAGCAGGTAAATAGAGACCTCTTTGGAAACCCTGCCCCTATTTTACTTTGTTCCAACAGTCATCATGAATTTACTGATGCCTGCATTAACCAAGTCAAGTTTCTAGATCCTAGCTTTTACTGTTTTTCTCTATCCCTCTTAACATGGCTGCGAACTCACTAGATCAGCAAGGTTTCATTGAGCAGGATGACACAATGTAATATTAAATAACATCAAGGAGGGCACCCACGTGAAGGTACCCCAAGTTAGTGGCGGAACAGTTCACTGATATTTAGAGCAGAAAGTGAGCAGGGAGAAACTTTAGACTACATTCCTAGGCACTAGAACAAAAAAACCCCAAACCCAATGGTTTTAGAAACTGAGTATATTCTTCTCTACTTCATTAACTGAGCCTGAGGTCAGTTAAAATCATCATGTAGCCCCTAATCACCTGCAAAATTATCTGCTCAGTAAGTAACAGTTGTCCTCTACACAGCATTACTTTTTAAATTATTGAGCAAAGCTCTCAACGGTGTGGATCACAGGTGCAACTCATGGACTATGTCAGACAGATCTTGCCTTCCTGTCTTTTCCAAAAGGTCCTTCCATCAAGACCTAACCAAACATTATGGCTCCTTCCTGCCTCACAGCTGCCAGAGAGGTCAACTTTCATCCACCTTCTGGGCGCTAAACCATAGCTGTCCGTAGACTACCAGTTTCCAAATGTCCTGGACTTTGTACCACTTGCAAAATAGGGTCACAAGCTCCATTTCACACATGCTTTTGACAAAACAGAGAGCATTATGTCAGGTGAAGACATTAGAACACTGGTCTGGAATATGTACTTTTTCCACATGGAGTTTACTTGCACAACTCCTACAAAGAGAAAATGAGTATAAAAAACTAGGATGTTTATAAATGGTGATAGGTTAAGACTATGGCTCCCATTCTCATCCCCTACTGACACACACCTATCTCACGTGAAGTCAGTCATTGTGACTTGCAGTTTCCACTGAGACAAACTAATTCTGGCAGATCATCAGAATGGTATGGTTTCAAATGCAAATATATAGGGTTCTGTTATTTTTTTTTTAAACATTACTTTTTTTAGTCCCTGAACTTTTAAACTGGCTATTTGCACCACTGACTTTTCTGTTTATGTGAATTAGCAGGCATGTACTCTTTTTAATTATGATCATATAAACAGATCAAAAGACTCATTTGAAATACACGGTAGCAGTCTTTGATACGGACAAGTAAGGTCTTCAGATTTTTGTCAAGAAAGACAAAGGACAATGACAAGTGATTATCCCTCTCTGTTACTGGAAGACTTGTTTGCAGACAAAATTGAACAAAACCTCCAAAATAACATCACAGATAAGCCCCAGAGGATGTTTATTTTGCCTGAAGCAAAGAGATGACATGTGTGCCAGCACCAGCATATCAGGGGGATCTTCCTGTGACAGCACATCTGTGTAACTCTAGCCTGCTTGAAGCAACAGGACAAAGGAACAGCAGTACTCCACGTGGAACCAGATAGATTTAACCTGTGACAGAAATGTCACACAGTGCACAAGAGGAGATGCTGCAGTGTTAAAAGGGCAGTAAACAAACCTATTCAAGCCTATTCCAGCAATGATAAAAACAATGAACTCGTAATCATAACCATTAAAGGTAAAGAAGGAAAAAATTGAGAAACAGTATGTCATGGCTCTGAATGAAGCAGGAACAAGCAAGCCAATGCCCTCAACTATGGAAGGGCTTGTGAAAATCTTACCTGTGTGATCCAGGACAGGGGTGTTGGCACCACAGGTTTGGTATAGTGAAGCAAGGTCCTTTGGAATGTATGTTTTAAAGATATTTAAAATGTCCAAATGTTTCTCATGCTCATCTGATCCCAGATCCTGTTTGCTGGAGTGTAAAGCTGGAGAAACTCCCACGGCACTAGGCTGAGGCTGCAGCACTGGACTTGCTCGTGCTACTGCTGTACAGTTTGCCAATGTCCTCATCTCATTCCCAGCCTTCATGTGAGACTCCCTCTGAGGCACCAATGGCTCTTCGTGTTTAGTGTACTGCTCACTTTTACACAGAGGATGATACTGCTGTGGTGGGTTGTATTTGGCCTTCATGGAATCAGATGCACAGTGCTTACCTGGAGGGGCAAAATTAGTACTTCCTTGAGGAACCATATACTTTTCCACTTGCTTACTGTTGGTGGGCTGTGTGCTAGGCCTGGATGTGACTGTTTGCGTAGGTGTTACACTTCTACTGTAGGCCCCCATTTGCGTAAGTTTGGAATTTGCTTCGTATTTACTTTTTTGTTGTGCTGCTATGCTGTACTGCTCCTGGGAATGGTTGAACTTGGGCTGTCTGTACCCATCCAGCCCTGGTAAGCGTGGACCACAGTGGCTAAAGGCATGACTATCCTTTGACTGATGCATACTACCAGACTTTGCAGTCATCCCAACAGAAAGAGAGCTGGTTTTGGAACCTGGCAATGCACTTGGCACTTGAGTACGGGTAAATCTAGCAATGGGCAAAGGCTGACATTCCTTACCACCAAGAACAGGAGGAGGGCCAGTACGCCCACTCCTTGCCAGAAAGACCAGGTTGTTTTTAATACTCTTGAATCCATTTTGTTGAACCCAAGGGGGTACCATAGAGTTACAGCTGATTTTGTGCAAAATTCTTTTATGCATCCACAGGACTTCAGGGTAGTAGGTCTTGTGACTGCAGAAAGGACACGGGTAGACAATTAAAGCAGCCTGCAAGGATGTATTCAGATATTTATTGCATGAATTATCCCTTGTTGATTTTTCACTCAAATCAAGTGGAGCTACCTCTAGAGCTTCAGCACCTTTTTCTATCAGAGGATGCTCCCTGTGCAAGTCTAGCAAAGTTTCTCTAGCACAAATAGCCTGCACTTCAAGTGATGTTTTCAAGTCCATGACCACGTCTGAAGATGTCTGGCCCACACCCAAACCAAAGCTAGCAATGTGACTGGAGCAAGGAAGCCCTTGGCTGTGATGAAATGCTGGCATCTTTATGTCTGCAGAACCTTGGTATTTTGAAAAGGGTTTCTTGATGACACTCTCCATTGCTGACATCAGGGCAGGAATCTCTGGTTTAGATTCCCTGACCTCATTTTCTCTGGTGTTGTGGCTTCCCAGCTTTGGGAGTTCATCTAACTGAGATGTTCTCATTGGTGTTTCGTCTTCAGGAAAGTTGCAGTGGTATGGCTTTTCATCTGAATGGGAAAAACAAAAAAACATCATTGTCATTTTAGGCAGAAAGGAGCTCAAAAGGCAGAGCAGAATTCAAGATCAGAACAAGATAGCAGGAGAAAAATAAAACTTTAGTATTAGTTTTGTAGTGACATGCTACAGACTTAATGTACTGTATAAGCAAGAAAATCTTGAAATAAGACACAGTTCAATTTAAAGATTTTAAAGATGACTGCAGAGTCTGGATAAACTCTCTAATGCTGTGTATTCATGATGTTTTGAAGAAAAAAACAATTCAATAACCTACCCATGTTAAAATTCTGGGACTGCGAGAAAAATAAACAAATCTGCAACCATTTAATGCTTTAACAAAAGCAAAGATAATGGAGCCAGATAAAACTGACCTAGTTAAAGGTCTGTCAGTGCTTCCATTACAAGCCCCTATTTTCAAAGGGTATTTTATAACTCAGCAATAAAAATTGGCTCCACACAGAAATCAAGCATAAGCAGGTACAGCATACAGAATAAACTGCTCACTTAAAAGGGACTTTCGCAGTGGAAAAGTATAAAAGATAACTTATGAAGGGTGTAAATTTTTAATTTTCAGTCCTTTAGTTTAAAGCAGGTATTTTTCCCTCTTTTTTTTTTTTTTGGTAATGTATGCTTATATTTGAGTCAGACTTAAGGAAAATTTTGTGATTGTTTGATCCACAGAAAGATAAGGAATTAATAATTTCAGCCATTTGGATTATAGAATTCAAAACAGACTTTCAATTCTTATTTTCTTCTTCACACCTCAGCTCTCCAAAATAAATTTATCTGCCTAACACATGTCCTGGAAAGGGATCGTCCTGGGCAATAATTAAAACTGTTCAGTGTAAAAGAGAAGGATTTGTTTTGCTGGGAACACGGCTATGTCTGCCCGCTCTCCTGGCCTCTCAGAGCCACTGATGAAGCCAATGAATCCCTCCAAATCAGTTCACAAATCAATTCCACAGAGATTTTCATCACAGCAGTAATGCTTACTGCACTGAATCCATTTAACATGTAACTGAATTGAATCATCTGACAAACTTTCAGTTTCAATTAACATGCAGTTAATGAGCCACTGCCAGGCAAGTGTAAGGAGATCGTGCTCTATCTAAAACGTCACCAGTTCAAAGCGATCACTGCATCCGTAGGAGGGGTGACAAGGGGAAAGGAGTGAACTGCTCTAGAGCTGCATATCCTCTCACATCAACTCATAAAAGCCAGGACTTCAGAAAATCAAGCATCATTCATTAGCACAGTGCACTGCCACAGGCATTATTCTGCTCGGTGCAATGGAAGAAGCATGTTGTTGGCTGGAGTTGCTCTGCAAATAAAGTCTACTTAGCCTCACCTTCAATTCAATCAAAAAAATTCTTAAGCTTTTGTTTAATTCGAGGTAATTAGGTTAAAAATAACCCATAGGTTTGCAGCCTTTCAGGGCTGAATGCTCATTCTGCTAAGCTCATTTTCCTTTCAAACTTGCTAAGGAGGTATATTCAGGGGGAAAAAAATCCACAACCCAGAAACTCACTTTTCTTGTGTTGCAGGGGACAAGGTTTTGGGCAAGCACATGCCCAGCACTACTAACCAAATTTACAGTTTGAAACAAAGACACTGCATGCAGCGGTGAAATCTGATGCTGCAGATCTGTGCTGTGTTCAAAGCATATCTGTCAAAGCCCAAAATATTTGTGCTCTTAAATAAGATTTTAAGGCTTCTCTTTATGATCACAAGGAGTGGCTCCTTTCATCATTGTAGTAAATAATAAAGCAAAACAAAAACAAATCCTTTGGCTGTAGTGGTACTCGGTGGAAACTGAACCGACCAGCAGTCTACACTGAGCCGAGCAGGCAGAGGAGAGAAGTGGGAGACCACAGCCAGCCCTGTTCCAGGGACTGCAGACCCGGGAAGCTCCAGCCACTCCTTGCTCTGCCTGTGCAGCCGTGATGAAGGGCGCCTTTGGCAGACACCTGAGACTCCCAGGCTGCTCTGCATACCCCAGACACAGCTTGATACTGACTTGGTCACAGATCTATGTCCTGCACTGTTTCAGCAGAAGACAAGGTCAAACAGATTGTAAGGCATGGCATATGTTAGGTCTGGGCTTGGTCTTTAGGTCTGGACTCTTTTGGTTGAGGCACTTGGGAGAGCAGGAGGAAGAGAAAGCAAAGAGACAGACCATAGTCTCACGTGCCCAAATAAAGCCTGGGACTAGAAACTTTGAGGTAGTCCTTTTAGCCCTATTTTTTTTAGTGCAGCCATCAAAGAAATAGAGATTTTCCAGGTAGAAAAGGTAACACAGAGTAGAAAAATGATGAAGGCATTTCTGAGGTGTATCTAGGCCTGCAGTTGCCACAATGCTGAAGGCATATGCTGTCCATATATTACATGAAAATTTCTAAGGTTATTACAAAACATAGCTTCTAACATCTCTTCATAATGTCTTGCTAGATTCAATTGCCCTGATGTCCCACAAGAACAGTAATGAACATACTAGGAATAATTTTAAAAGCTAACATCAGAAGCCTCGATAGCAGTATTTGTGCTAATTGCTCAAGCTGCACTTCTTGAAAAAAAAAAGCACAAAAAACCACACAACAAAACCTCCAAGACCAAAATCAACCACCAAAACCACATCCTTACCCTCCTTACCAAGACTTGGATGAAAATAATTTTCACCTGCAGGCCAGCTCAGACTTCTTCATCAGTACACAGGCACAGCCTATACTTTTTCCTTAGCCCCATCCTGCTCTTCTCCAGGGACCTGACCTGACACTACAGATACCAACAAACAGGTTGCCACATGCCATTCTTCCCATCATGGCAGGTAGTCCAGGCTGGGCAGTGAGCAGGTAGCAAAAAACAGGTGGAAGAGGGGATGCAGGTAAGAGAAGATGGTATGCAACACAATAAAATAGGTATTTTTAAAAAAATACAATAAATTTATTTCTGCCTGCTCCCAGCCACTTGCCCCAGTTGAAAAGGGGTAATAACAATCCTTTTAAATCACTGCTATAAAATACTATTCTAACCAGCATAGTGTAGGCATTACTGTCACCAGAAACTTTTGAGATTTTATTATGGCCAGGTCAAAGCAAAAAGCCATGAATGAGATGCCTTCTGCTTCATCTCCAGGGACTATAACTCACATTCCCCATTGAAAGAGTTCTGGGCTAAGCATGCTCTCACTTATTATCCTACAGTCCCTGTCATCTCCTTGTATTTGTCTCAATTCCTTTGTTTCTTACCCAAACCAGCTGTTTACCTGTTGTACTTATGAGTAAGAAAGGTCCTTTTACCACAACTCTGAAATGTTACAGCTTTTCTGTGTCACAGATACCTGGAAAATAGCTAAAGAGGAGGAACATTCCAAGGTGCCCAGCTGGGAGGTGGTGGCTGCTAATGTCATCTTGTGTCTTCGGTTTGGCCATAGCTTCCAATATCAACAGCACTGCAGGCCACAGGAAAGCAAAGCAGGACAGTGCAGAACACTTAACTATATGAAAGCCATGGTCTAGAAACGCAGGAAGATTGAGAAGTTCTTCAGAAATACATCTAAATGCCATCACTCAGTGACTTTACCTTACATATGCAGATGAAAGTGACTCCCCTTCTCACACACACATATCCCTCTTCTCTCTTCCCCCCGCCTCATATGCACAAATTCCACTTGCTTTCTTCCCAGCACTGTTTCTCCACAAAACCACATTTCAGAATGGGCTGCACAGCTGTTTTAATTCATGAGGCTTCGTATAAAGTAAACCAGGCTACAAGCCTGGGGACAATGAAACTGTGATTTCTATTCAGAAGAGCAGAACTGGCTAGAAATTGGCCCCTTTTCTGCCTAGTGTTACAGCACTAGGAGTCTGAGGAAAAGGAGCAGATGTGATGTGTTAGATTTTTAGCAAACATTTGATAGTGATTTGCACTTTGAAATGAATGCTGTGGCTTGATTTGAAAACCGGCTGCAAATAAATCATGATAAAAGCAATGGATAACACTGGAAAAAGGTGCAATATTGCTAAGACCTGTATTAGGTCCTATTTCACTTGGTATTTTCTTTAATGATCCAGAAGAGACTCTAGTCAGCATGCTAACTTGAATGTCCAGGAAATATCACATTTGGAGAAGCTGCAAAAATGGGGATGAGGAAATAATGCACAGGGACTCAGAAAGAATAGAAATGCAGTCTGAAAATAATCAAATGAGATTCATTCTGGGTGGAAAAAAGCAGGCTAAGACAAGTGAAGGGAAATGATCCAAAAAACCCCATGCAGTGGGAGGGAAAAATCTGGAAAGCAGCAATGTTGAAAATAACAGATGTTACAATAGATGGCAAGTTAAATATGAGTGTACTAGAAGTTCTTCAGCTTAGCTTTCACAAAGTAAGTATGTATTATAAAAATAAAATTAAAACTAGCCCTCTGAAGAAGACACATGATGGCCTTGCTGGTCACACTGTTTGGTATGTATATATATGTATATATATATATACATATATACATATAAAAGTATCTATAGAAATATATACACACTATAGTAATTGGCATTGTGTAAAAGCCCACAGCAAGCACATTACAATGGGACATGACAGAGGGAAACAGGCAAAAAAGTAGTTTTGCAGCAGAAAATCAGGTCTTTTAACCTGTGAAAGGAAGATCCAACAAAAACAGTCTATGCCCCCAGAATATCTATGCAGATCTGCAAACACAAGTAAGGGAGAAGGAGTTAAGACAACTGCCAAAAAAAGTAACCCACCAGAAAATAAAGACAAAGAGTTAAGTGTCCCTCACATGGCTGAGGGAAGATGGAAGGGTGACAGGCCAATGTCTGCAGCGTCCCCACGAGTGCCAAGCTCCAGAAGAAATATGTCATCCTGAGCACTGGAGTCTATCAACAACAATCAGATACACTTGTACGCAGGAAAACTCAAACAGAAAAAAACCCCACAACAACCTGATTATATGCATTTGCAGCTTGAGGAATAAATGTCAAGGGAAGAGGTCCAACAACGCCTGGACTGTAAAACCTACATGGACAAAACATGGATTATCAATACATAAAAATCCACCCTCTTCACAGGGAGGCAGAAAGCATGATTTACTCCTTCCCTTTGTTCTATCTGCACAGCAAAGCAAAACCACCTCATAAGCTAGTATGCAACACACTATGACTGCTTTATAAACATATGCCAAAATCAATGTTCCTTTCACACTAACTCCCTATGTGGTTCGCTTAGGAAAAGACTCTTGGAGCATCCAACTCTGAGCCCATGACCCTCCTTGGCAGCAGGTTTATCCTCTGAGCATAGGTCAGGCTGTTCAAAGAGACCTGGTATCCGTTTTGCAGAGGAGGATGTGTCTTACATGAGCCATGTCCTCTGTTCTAGCTGCCTGTGTGTCTCGTTTTTATATTCCATATGCTATCCACCACCCTCCTGATTTCTGCTCTGGCTGCATTAGGCAGCAGATCCCCAAAGGATCCCCAAAGGATACCAAAATGGGTGTGATGTTGAGAGACAACTCCTACAAACCCTCTTAGGTTTTCTCATAGCACAAGGCCACATGCCTCAATGAGATACTGGGAAGAAGAAGCTATGCTGTTTTGATAGGAGATACACCTTCTCATCTGCAAAGCTCATCTTCCTTTACGTGTTGATAGATGTTTTCACAGGATCATATACACCAGTTCCCCAATAATTCACAAAAAAAGAGATAACCAAGGATTAGACTGGAGTACGCAGTACAGTAGGATGGGGTAGATTAGCAGGTAAGAGAGTGATACTGAAGGGTAGAATACACATGATCAACTAACATCCCTACTTTCCCTTAGATTAATTTTAGAATTGACAGTGAGTGGTTTGGCTGAGGTTTGAGGCTTTTAACAGCGCAGAAACCCAACACAGCTCTTGATGCTGGCTGATACAGATGGTTTATCAGTCAGCCAACATGAAGTGGTTTCCCTATGGCCATGTGAGGGGGAAATCAGAGTAATGCCATTCCACACCACGGCCCAGGAACACAGAGAAAGTAAATCCCAGGTGCCCCACAAAGACCTGCCCTCATCTGGTCACAAGCAAGGTGTTTCTGGTTTATATCACACTGCTTTTTGCTTTTACTTTTGAGCATTAGATGTTTTCCTATTTTTGTTGTCACTAGTTGCTGGGGAGTTAGCTTTACCCTTCCATGCAATCAGCTATACATTTCTAACAACATTATACATCTATCCTTAGCAAATACACCCAGGCCATGGGTTTACCAACCAGAACTAGCAGTATTTTGATACAGTTTGCATTCATGGTCTCCATCTCCTTTTCTACTTGTAAATTTTATTAGTTCCTAAAATGACTTCTCATTGACTTTTGAATCTCTTAGCCAATAATTTCAGGTCAAGGATGTATGATGGGAACTGTCTACTTTCAACAAAGCATTGCTTGGGAAAGGATGCTGACTACAAAAAAGCATGATCTCACAAGATCAAACTCTAGTTTTGTATCCTTATTTTTGGGGAGTGGGCCTAGCATGGAAAAAATATTATCTGACCAAAGAGATTTTAATTCTTTTAGGCACTGTCCTGGTTTCAGTCTAGACAGGGTTTATTTCTTGCAATAGCTAGGAGTGGGTGTGGACAGGACCCTCATGTTATTTGATACCACCTTGAGTCATTGCCGGGGCAGGCCAAAGGAACTCTAGCTTGGGTCCCTTCTAATGGAGGAACACTGGGGGGCAGAATGGTCCAATATTTGTTTACTGTCCAGGGGTTTTGTGTAAATGGTTTCTTTGTCTTATGGTTTTTGCTACTGCTGCTGTTACTGATTGTTTTCTTATCTCATTACTGTTTCCAGTAAATTGTTCTTATCTCAATCTGTGATCTTTGCCTTTTGTGCTTCCAATTGGAGGGAGAAGTGAGTGGCTGCACGGTTTTAGCAGGAGTACTACATTGGAGATTATCATTCCTAAACCACAATAGGGATCTTAAGAGTAACAAAATTTACCTTTTTTACACTATTTTCTTACCAAACAGTACTAGTGTGTTGCCACAGTGATTACATGACTAATGCTTGGTGCCTTTAATTCAATTTTCTTTAACCATATTATTTTTCAGCTGTTTTTCTTTCACTCTCACCCCTTGCCCCTAGGCTTCCCTTTATTCCTGGAACAACAATATACTGATTTATTGCAAAGTCCTGCTTCCTTCATTTCACTAAGTTTACCCTCCACAATTTCTAACTTTATCTGCAAGTTACTTTTTAACCTTACTGTCAAATGCACCTTACTGGCCATGCCCAGAGTGTACAAACAGTGGAAGAGCCCCATCGTATTGTCTCCTTTCCTCTGCAGAACAGGGGGACACCACAGCGGACGAAAGCAGGCCAGGCCAGCCGAGTTCACTACTAATAATGCTCCTTGGTCTCCATTTGACTGATCTCTCCAGCATTGTCTAGGAGGACACCTGCTGCTTATGAAAACAAACCCCACCAATTCTTACAATCCCGACAGCAAAAAACGCAAATAGGCAACCACCAAACTAATTTATTAAAGTTTGTTCAGTTCTGGACAGCACATGTTGAGGTTTTTGAATTATTTTAGCTTATTAGTGTTATTATAATTAAAGATACTGCATTAGTTTTGCATTTCAGAAAGGATCTGAAATGTCACCAAAGTGAAGGGAAAAAGCACAAAAATTTTAGTTGATTATATTTTTCAACTTAACCTTTTAAGATGAGTGAAATCTGAGTCTGAGAACAGTAACAGTATAGCACAAAAAAGACCCCTTTCTACAAGGTATTCCCTAGCTCAGTAAAATTACAAATTCCTTTGCACAGCACAAAATGCTTTAGAGTTATGTCACACTTCAAGGATCACTCTTTTTTTAACCCCAAAAGAAAAGCGAGGCCTGAAATCATCCCCCATCCACATAGCCATAAATGCAAATTCCAGCAAGGTTATTGGAATTTCAGGCACAATCAAGAGAACAGACATCAACAAAGGAAATAAGGAACTAGGTTAGAATGGGTATCAGGTCAAAATCAGTCAGAAGGAAGTGCATGCCATTAACTACTGGAAGAATAAGCCTGGAAGTTCACAGTAACCTTTTTCTCTCCAGCTACTTACATACAATGTTTTCTTGAAAAATGTTTGGCTTTGTTGTTATCTAGGATACCAAAGGTACAAGACTCCCAAAGGCCAACTGGCTGAAAAAGTAGCTCCATGTACAAATTATTCCAATATCCCTTCATTCAGGATCTTTGCATCACCCTCAGTTTTGGAGCAATGCACATCAAGTGTAAAAAACTTTGTGCTGAAGCCCAAACAGACGCTCTCTCCTAGGGCAGGTACTTTGGGATCTGTCTTCCAGGTATCAGCCATTCCAGAGTCAATACAGACTTTGAGGTAATGGAAGGAAACCATAAACAGCAGAGCACATAATGAAGTGAAAAGTGCAAATGTGGGTAAAATGGCTGCTGCTGGCAGCGTGCCACAGGCACATTTCCAGTGTTTGCCACATCTCTCTGCATCTCCTCAATGGCACTATTTTGCTAGGTTGTTCAATACCTGGTGTACAGGAATTCTGGGCAGTGGCAAAGCTAGTCATGACTTACCAATCCTTTCACTGGTGTATTTCTCACAGAGGTCTGGGAGGTGCCCAGCAGCAGGCAAAAAAACTCCATGAAATAACACGTAGCAAGTGAAGCTGTAGCTTCTATTATCACAGCATTTCCAAGTGCCTTTTTCACCCTTTATCCATATTAGATTGACACAAGGGTAGTGAAGAATTCAGTGGGACTTTTGCTGTTTGAGGAGAAAGCTTGTATTTTATCTAAAGAGCTGAAGGGCAGGTGACACTGGTCTGACCAGCCTCACCAAACAAGACTGCAACTAATGCATCTGATCCCCTTGATGATGCCCCATCCTGCTCACATCTGCAATACAGTCCCCCTTCTGGAATTTGGGACCAGATTTCCCAGTCATGCCCCACAGCCCCTCTTTGCCCTCTGAGCTTCAAGAGCATACTGACATCTTCCCATCTCACATAGGGCTGCTGCAACTACAATTCAGGCAAACCACGGCGTGAAGAAACAGGCACTTTGAGAAATACACAAGGCACTTATAGTCTTAGGAGTCATGTGACGATTTTTATTAATGGGGAACAATAATGCTGTCTCTTCAGCAAGTTATCCACATTAAACACAGCTCTTACAACTCCGTCCCCAGCTCACAAAATTTCAAACCCGCTTTCCTTCCTTTAGGAAATGTAATACACTAAGTGCATAAGTAGATGCAGAAGAAAGAGTCTGTAACTCCCACTTACAGACTGAGCCAGAGTGAAGGCACTGCATTGGCTTGAAATGTACAGGCACCTTCACAGTTCCACATCACTGGATGCAGAAAAGTCTGGCTCCTGGAAAGCAGTGAGGGAATGGTAACTACTTATCTAAAAACTGTGGGTAAAAAAAAGGGAGGGAGGAATAGGTACACAGAACCAATATAAAAACACATTGCAGGGAATGCTTGCCAAAATGAAAACCATACAATTTGGCATTGCCTTAAATGTTGCAGCTCGTAATATACTTAAAGAAAATTATGGGATATAAAACCCCTGGAATGCTCTGCAAAATTAGGAAGTGATTAGGCCAGATGATACCAATTTGAGTCTAACACAGCTTTGTCGTAATTCCAGAGTTAATAGCACTACAGTATGAACTGGTCCAAAAGCTAGGCAGAGTACTTCCAGTATGCTCCATAGCTGCTAGGCAATTCTCCGTGTGTGTCCTGCCTGTGAAGTTTGGTGCAGGTAGAAGGAAGAAAAAGAAAGGCTGTAAGACTATTAACACAGCAGGATACATAATTAAAATTTGAGAAGGTTGGATTTAGGCTGTTGTGGTTTTTTGAGTGTTGGTTCTTTTTCTTTAGTTTAAGGCACAGAAGGAGAAGTGCAATTGGCTTCGATGCATCAAAAATACTCGCAGAAGAGAAAACTATGACTCAGTGGTTTTTGAGCAAGTGGCAGCCTGCTTTTATAGTCCCTTCAAACATAGACCCAAACAGCTGCAAACCTTCCTGGAGATTTTCCCTTTCATTCCAATAGTAATATTTGCCACAATGTGTTCTCCATAGCGTCTTCTTGACCACCACCTGTTCCTCCTCCTTCAAGTGCATTAAGGAGAAAGGCTTTCCAGGTCAAGTCTGTGGACTGGCAGCCGTCCCATACAGCTTAACATTCCTCATCCAATATTTCGTTTCTCGTATCATTTGTTAAGCATGGGTAGCGTACCGCCATACATCATAAAGCCCTTTACTACAGTTACTCAGTCTAAAAACAGAGGGTACAGCTGTGCTGTCAGCTAGCACTCTGCAGAAATACCTAAGCTACAGCCGGCAAGCCCAGCATGGTAACAGAGGTAGCAGTTACAGAAATAAGGAGCTCTGCATGACCTAATTTACCTTGTTTCTCCTGCTGAAGGCCACATTACCATGGCTCGTGGCTCTGTTAACAGATTAAGGCAGTCAAGAATCTCTTCTTTGCATGTCCATCACATAAATTACAGTAGCACATGACAGAAAGGAGAACTTAGATTGTAAGTATTACACAAATTTTAAGATTCATTAGTTATACTATATTTGGACAGAAAATATGCTTTCTTGTGCAAATTTTTTTTCAGGCTTGCTTTCATTGGAAAGACGGCTTTGAAAAGAGAATGGAAGAAAACAGTGTTGGTATAGGAAAAGAAGCAAATCATATCAAATCCAAGACATAGTCTAGACAGACTGAACTATGATTATATGACCATCACTGGAAACTGGATGCCTTTGATGAGGGGTGACACTGCTGTATCATAATTAGCACTACTATAAGGTGCTGCAAGGAAGCAGCAGGACAGATGAAGGGCTGAGCCCTGCAGAGTTTCCTAAAGGTAGTGGAAGGCTCTAAGCTACCAACATATCAAAAGTTGATTTGAACAGCTCTGCTGCAAATGGACCAAAGGGAACCAGAGCTCCTGATGGAGATGTGACTGAAGGCATAAGGGCAGCTTTTGACCACTCGGCCAAGGCCACTGACTCAGTACCAACTGCAGTCAAACGGCACCAAAGGTCTACACGTGACACATGACCTGCAGCCTTGAGCTAAAGGCCTCAAGAGAAGAGGCTAGAAGTCCTGCCTGCCAGACATAGCTCCCCTGAAAACAACCTGGCTCATCATTGGCAGTGTTTGCTCCTACTGACTGCATAGGACAGGGGTATTTTCAGGTTGGTTAATTGTTAGGTAAGTAGCCTCTCCTCTCCGCTTCCCTTTCTTTCCAGTGTCCTTGCTGAAGGTCATAATAACTATAGAAGGCATTTCCAGGAAAGTAAATGGCCTTCAGACCTGGCTTGAAACTTCAACTCTGTGACAGCCTTACGCAGATCGCTAAAGACATCAGCCATTTACTGCAACTTCCATAATCCCCTTGAAGGGCTAATAGACAAAGTAAGCTCTAACATACTGCCAACCAGCACAGCAGCAGAAAGGGCAGCTGTCTGCAGGCAAAATTTGCTCTAAAAGGGATTCGGAGCTTTAGCATTTTTCCTGACACTTTAAACCGAGAGGTACATTTAAGAGTTCGTGAAAACACCAAAGTTTTGGGCTTGTTTAAATTCTTACTTTTTGAATTCTTCCTAATCTGAAAAATGAGTAAAGGGGGAAAAATAACTTTCAAGATGTCATTTAAAAGATAAAATAAATAAATACAAGCATCTATCAATCTCTGGTGGAAAAGACAGAGATAGTCTTCTGTTTGGGATGGAAGTCAGATGAGAATCATCCCAGAGTGCATGATGTAACTCAGAAAGGTCAGAACACAAAGGGATGTTTCAAAGATTGTATTGAGAAAAGGAGAACCAGCTGTAAATGTGTTTTAACAAATCTCTCAAATAACAGATACTTTGTTATGCTAAAAGAGGATGGGGAAGAGAAATCAAATCCATTTGAAAAATGGTAACAAACACATCGCTTTTAAAATAAGCATTGTAGATAATGAAACAGTAAATCTGAACCTGTAAGCCATGATTATTTGTATCACCCACTCATTTTAGTAACAGCTGTGGGAAAATGCTAAAACATTATTAAATCTGAAACTAAGTATGCATGTAGTGCATAGGAAGCTTCTCTGCTTTTCCAGTTAGCACCAAGGCTTAAGCTTTAAACACAGCAGAAGCAAAAGAAATGCTGAAAAACACTGCCACAGGCTGGCTTAATTTGGAATTTCTCCTTTTCAAAGGGATTAAAAATATAAAACCAAACAACTGAATACATACATCCAGAAATGCTGTAAAGTACTTCAGATTTATTTCTTTTACCCAACACTCTTTTTATTATGTTCCTTACAAGTGAGTAGGAAAGTACATTTAACAGCAACTTACAAACTTTGTTTGATTAAAAAAATCAAACTTCTACACATGTACCTGCAGCATCTTGCAAACACCACTTTGGGCAAGAGGCTCCATTAACCTCACTGACACCTCTTGTCTCCACAGAGCATCCCCTAGAATGCAGCATGAAAGATCTCTGTGCCTGCTCTGGAATTAACAAGGGAAGATTTTAAAATGTCAATGTTCAGTTATTTATGAGGTGTCCTTAAACAGAAAGATGTCTGCCACTTCAGTGCAAAGCTTGTCTGCTCAGACACACAAACATGGCAGGATGGAAGAGCATCTCACTGGGAACAAGGAACAAGCTGCACTGGTTCTTGGGCAAGGGCTGTGGCTTGGTAAATTTTTGTAAGAAGCAGTACTGACACCTCTCCTCCTGAGGAGTTTAAGTGTTAATTATTCCTCAATGTTCAGGACTTACAGGGACCTGATTTTTTTGGAAACTCAGAAGGGCCATCTGCTTTCCCAGCAGCACACAATGGGTCTGGTCAGATCAACTCTAGTGGGGAGTGGACACACTGGGGAGGGATGAGGGGAACTGAGGTAACCAAACCAAACTCCACTGCCTGAGCTGTGCATCAGTTACTGGGTCTGTTTTTAGGCAGATAAAAAAACCCCAACAAACAACAGAGAGAAAGGGGGAAAAAAAAGGGATTAGATTACCAAAAAGGAAAGAGCTCCATTTATCTACACCCTCCTGTTACAAGACAGGACATCCCCCATCCCAACCACAGCTGACTCCTTAAAACTGCTTCCAGACAGAAATAAAATTTGCCAAAAGAATGGGCTTAAGAAATTTATCTGGTTAATTCAGATTCTTAAATAGTAGAAAAACAGATGTTTGCCCAGATATTTACAGAGAGTGAGTGTGTGTGCATGTGTGTTCCCAGTAGCACCACACAAAGAAGTACTTACCAATACAACTACTCTGACAAAGATACAGATTAGGTCCACGTCAGAAAAATAAAAGTGTTTTGAAAATCCTCCTCAAAGTCATAGTCATTTAGAATCTATTCACTAAGAAGCATTTAATCCATGCCTTAATCCACCTGCACACCTGACTACACACAAAGTCCAGGTGATAACTAGTCCTTACAGCACAGACAGTGTGCATCAAGAAGACTTCAGCTTTAGTTCTTTAATCAGAAGAAACACAGTTTCCGAAGGGATTTTAAGCTGTTAGGATGGAGGTGACATAGCCAGCGGCGCCACCCACCCCCAGAGTTCAGCCATGCACCCTCAGCACTGCTGAGATGTCCTTCACCTGCGCACAGGTAACGTGCTCAGTTAGAATCCCACCCTACGGGAGTACCACCACCTTCGACCTTATCCCGCCGCCGATACCCTCCCGCAGCTCCTCGAAGAGCCCAGGTAATACATCTGTACAGGACAGTCGCCTGCAAGAAATCTCTGGTATTTTCACTGTCACTAAAGGTGCAGTTATTTCCCCCTGCATGCCGATGTCGCCCCATGGCTGGGTAGCAAGCTGGCACCGGGCAGCCGCGGGTTTCGGAGCCGGAGAGCAGGATCGTAAGAAGGAGCAGGAGGAGCAGGAGGAGGGCGAGCTCCCGACGCCGCCGCTCAGCCCGCGGCCACCAGGTGGCACCACCGCCCCGCGGACGGTCCGCGCGCCGCTTCCCGACCCACCCCCGCCTTGGGGTCCCGGAACGGTGCTGGCCCCGGCGCTGCCGGATGGGTGTCCCGCTCCCACAGCGCCACACCGCCCCCAAACGCATGGAAAACAAACAAACCGGGAACAAACAAACAAAACCAAACCAAAAGAACAGAAGCTCTAAGCTTCACTGACCCAGCACGGGCAGAAACCTCCCATCCATGTGCACCTATCCTTGCTTTTGACATCAGCACCTGTGGCCTCGGCTGAGTCCTCTGCACTCTGGAACGCCATCAAGTTAGGGGAAAACCAATAAAATATTTAAAAACAAACCAGAAAGTCACCAAACAAACACAACCAACAAAGGAGGCTTATGCCACAAAAGTGTCCCCAGGCGACAGCAGTGCTACAGAGGACACAGTTCCCCAGAGAGGCAAGCCTGCCTCACCCCGCACTTGGGGCAGTCCCATCCCTGGACTGAATGCAAGCTCGCTACGCGCATCGTGCAGATCGAGTCACTGCCACAGGCGTGAGCACCTACCACACCACACTTAAGAAAGCTGAAGACAGAACCACCTCGCGGTGCTGAAAAAGCCAGGGGACTGGGAAGGCACAGCCAGCATCCCACAGCTCTTCCCATTATATCCTGCATCAGCTGTGAATTTGGGAAACGTGGTCCTCACTGAGTTCATCTCTCCTGCCATCCACAACCAAACGCACACGTGCCATTACAACTCTGTGTGATGGGGACACAAGTCATCTGGTGACCAAGTACAGGGCACCCGTCAGTGCTGTTGGCGAAGAGGGGCTCCATCCTCTCAACTGAGACATGCTCCCTGTAGGATTGAGGTGTGTTGACGTGTCTGATGACAACAGGCAACTCACCCTAAGTGAAAGTGCCACCCTCATGAATATAAAAGCTGTCTCCGGTCCAGTAATTTGCGGTGTACAGAAAGACTAAGGGTTTTCTATATAATGAAGTATATTATACCATTTTTCTTTTTCTTTCTTTTTTTTTTTTACAAAACTTCCTTGAAATAAATAGCACCCAACACGTTTATATAGGTTAATTTACAGGAAGCACCATGTTTGCAGATGTTAAAAAAAGCATCCATTTTAGGGGAAACAAAACCTCTAACAGAGAGGTTTTGACTTTTGTTAACTGCCCCTACTATGCAGAAAAATGTCTGTCGAAACAGGAGAAAGTTTGGGCAGTCAGCCGTAGGATGAGGTAATGCCAATCACTGTTTTCAGAGTGTCCTTCTTAATGCACAGTAATCAGTTAGCCCACATTCCTTCCTCTGCAGGAAGGAATTGCTTGAACTTTCCTAGTGCAGCCACTGGGGAAAATACAGAAAAAAACCATGGGAGAAGATGATACAAAGACCTCACAAATGCAAAAACCTTTGCCTGCCAAAGTGCTGAGAGAACATTCTTGCCAATTAAAAAAACGCTCTACATGTCGGAGAAGCTTCACTTACATACAGCTAACAGGAAAGTAAACCAATGAGCAGTAACTTGCACAAGAGAACAGGGATCTATGAAGATGGTAACCTATATAAGCAACCAGGTCACTACTCCAGACTGCTGGTTTATGGTCATAGGAGGACAAACTAAGATGTTACAACACCATATTATTAAATTCAAAATATCTGGGGGGAGCACATGAATAAAAAACTTCAGATTGTGCCCAATGTAGCGAGGAAGAGAAAAAGTATGTTTTTATGTCCTGAATTCAACTTCAACCAAAGACCAGGAGAAGGATAAAAGGAACTAACTCTATTCTAAGGGGAAAATGAGAAGTCAGTTATTTAAAGAAGAAGTCCTGACACAAAGGCCTAGGTCTTTTGAAGTAATGAAATATTTTGGGTACTCCTATTTTATGGCATTAAAACATATTTCATGTGCTTTCATTCACAAGGCACAGCTTTCAGAAGACAGGCACATTTTATCATGTTCTGCCCCATATGGAAACTCGATCTGTCACTGGGCAGCTAAGTGCACTTGGTTCTCTGGCACCTCTTATTCACTTTCAGCCTATCAAGAGCAAACTGCTGACTCTTCCCTGATGCTGCACTTTTCCATTTGACTATCTGGAAATGGAAAGCAATAGTAGCAAAGTCAGAACATGCAATTTAAGGATGTTTTAGTAAAGTTTAATAAAAAGTGGCACTTTCAACATAAATTCTCAAAAAAATTGCCTGGTTTAAAGATTTAGACTTAATTCACATTAATTCCTTCATTATTTCAGAATTAAAGTTCCCACCCAGCAAAATATAAGAGCATAAATGAGCACAGAGTTTTACCAGGGACTTTCCAAGGCTCTGTCTTAATTTTGTGTATTTGTTGATGAAACACTGGCTTTCCCAAGCTCGCTGTTGACAATTCCTCCGGCTCTCCCCCTTTTTTTCCTTTCTTTTAGAGCCTTTCAAGTTTTCTTTTGTCTCTAATTAACAAATTCTGTGTTATGAGATACCTCTTTTCATCTTGTTTGGGATTTGCAAGAAGGCTTCCCATTAGAAGGGAATCCTTAGCATGGTTTCTAAATTGCACAGGTCTGTGTTTAAGGTCAGAGGTGTGAAAGTCACCCTCCACAGTTGCATGCAGAATTCAGCAGCAAGCACTTTCCACCAATTATGAAGCTGAGTCAACCTTTCAACCTCCCCTGAGTTCTCACTAAAGGATTTTACCTCAACACTTTTCTTCTTTGCCCTTCCAGTCTGAATCTTCCTCTACCTTTCTGTATTATTCAGGCTCTGGAAAAGCTGATTACATATGTGTCACACCTTTTACCTTTATCAAAACTATAAAGATGCCTTCTGGACATCTTTCCCTCACACCCTTTCAGTATCTTGTGAACTTATCCTTCTTTGCTAGTCATCACTTCTCTTTTTCTGTCCTTTGTCCTCCTCTATCCTCTGTGTCATGAGAAAAAAAAATGTATCTCAGGTGGATGGTTTTGCAGTTAAAAGCAGATATTCCTAGTTACAGCTTTCAGATTTACTAAATAGTTTAGTCCCATAAACAACCATGAGAAAGTTGTTCAATCCCTCTGAGATTAAAGTTCTCTATCCTCTGGAGGAGGAGTTACCCAGAAGCAAGAATAGCTCTCCTACTAACTGAGATTTGTCCTCTACCCAAACCAACTCTCCACATAAAGTCTGTCTTAATTTCAGTTCTGGTTTCTTGACCACCTGCCCTGGCCAGGACAGGAAACTTAATAAGCTGGTACACTGCCAGTTTTTGAAGATGTTAACACATTGAAAACAGCCATACTGATCATAACTCCTGACCCTGTTTAGTTTTCTGTCATTTACTACAATTCAGTATTTGGATATCAAGAGTTTGTTGCCTGGTTATTCCTTCTTTTGACTCTAGTTAACTAGTGGCAGTGAAGCTCTGAGTAATTAAATTATCTTATGCAAAAAGAAGTTCCAGTCATTATGAAAAAAAAAGGTAAACTTAAAATAAACAAACAGCACTTTACATTCTCCTTGTCTTTCTCCTTCTCTCAACACCTCTGAAGACCATTCGTCGGCTCTTCTCAATTTTCTTTATACTTTCAGTGCATTAAATTTGTACTTGTGGAAAGTAAAAAAATCTCCTTTAGGCAGCAACTCTTGCTCAAGAAATTCATGCTCCCTCAACCTCCACATAAAATTCAGACTTTAATTAAACTACCATGAATTTCATACAGCTGAGTATCACTGGCACTTGCGTTGTGCTAAATGTTTTCTTGATGCTTAGTGCTGGACTTCAGAGGGAAGTCCTGTCAACAGAAACAACTTAAAACTTTTAAGACTACAGAATACTTTTAATATTGTGGTAAAATACAACCCTTGTCTTCAAACAAATCAAACGTACAAGTACCATAGCTACTCTTCTAAAAATCTCATTTGGTTTACCTAAAAAATGCATTATTGCAGTGTTTTACTCCTATATTTACAACGAAAAGTGTCTTTAAAATGGAGTGGAAGTTTTAATGCATATGCTATTTTAGTTCAAAATTGATCCACTGCTGCTGGTAGCAAATTTAAGCTGTAATGTTAAGAATATAAACCCATATTTTTAATAGAAATTCTTTCTATGTAACCTAATTATCCAGGTTACTATCTGAGTCATCTTGTAACTAGGATGGGAAAAAAACCAGAAAAACAAAGCAATACTTTGTCTAACAACATGATGATGAATAGTTATATATGAATATATAAATTAATTATTTTCTGTGGAAACCAGTGGTTCCAACATTATAGTATCACACTGCTACAAACAGTACTTTCAAAATAAGCACATTTAGATCTTAGACTAATTTTAGTAGCTTTTGTGAAATTTTTCTAACTTTCATTTTAAAATTAAGTATAAGAAATTTAAAGTATCAGAATAAGCTCAGTTAAAATTGCCTTCGAATTCTAGGCTGACGGGTTCTATAATCCAAGTTGAAAGGCACGAGGAGGGGTTGTGGGGAGTTTCTCTATCCCTCTGCCAGTCTTCTCAAACCCAAATCCTTGACAATTTAGTTTTCTCCATTCCACAAACTCTGCAAGAAACAGCTGCAACTTCAAATGGAGGTCCACCACTGAGTAAGTCTCACGTCTCTTGGAAATTCCCTCTGAGAAAGTTTTCCATTCACCCAAAGCCAGAAACAGACTAACAGTCCCTTTAACCATAGTTGTCTTTTTGCGGCTGTGTGCCAACCCACCTCTTCTAATGAAGCTTCTTCCTGCATCTAAGAGGATCTAAGAAATCCCTTACTTGGTGTGGCCTGTCCTCTAAGACATGAAGACTCAGGGTGATAATGGGTCAATACAGTCTAAAGATAGATCAGCCTGCTCTAACAGCTTAATAACTCGTTACAGGCAACTGTAGCACTTAATGAGGCAAAGAACAACTCGGCCCCTGAGAGGTTCTGCTCCCAACTCCTGGGAGTGGCATTTCCCAGCTTGGCCAAAAAATAAATTAAAACAAAAACAAAAACCAACCAACCAACCAAACAAAAAACCAAATAAAACCAAACTAACAACAACAAACCCCAAACCAAACCAAAAAACCAAAACAAAACAAAAAGAAAAAAAACAGAAAGAAGAAGAGGGACACACAACTTGTGATCATTATCATTTTATTATCCATCACTATGGCCATCTCAGAGCTAATGACAATATCTGAATATCTGCATAACCCAGATACAGAGCCCGTGTCTACCAGGTGATGCTGGCCAGAGACAGCATAAATTAAGTCTCACTGAACTGGTATCAGGACAGGCTCTCCAGCAAACTGCTGGAAATGGATGCCACCTCCATCACATTTGATCATCAGTTTAAAGGGAAAACAGGACAGCTGTCGGACTAACAGCTCTTTCCTTTTCACTTGCTGAACTCCAGAACCAGATTAGAATCAGAATCACATTCTCAATTGGAAGGGACCTACAAGGATCACCAGCTTGGCAGACAAGGTCTTCACTCATTCTCAACCTATGTGTTCTATCAAGCACTGCCAAGGAAGAGCCTTGACACCACACTGCAGCCTCAGGACAGACAGTTTGGAAGAACACAGAAGCTCAACCTTCTTAATTAGTTAATTCCCCAGAAGGAGTTCATTCCATGAACATCTGCTCTTCCAGGGAATTTCAAGCTTTGTTGGAAAAAGCAAAAACAGTAGCAAATCCACAGTGTTCACAGGACTGACATTTTTAAACAAAACTTGCATGGCAGTTACTTTAAGGGCCTTTTTCTTTAAGCAACCTTGTCACAACTCATCAGTTTGCGACCCCAGAGGAGGACCACCTACATCACTGCTACATGTGTACCCTTGATACATACCATTTTCAGATTTGAAAAATCTGCAGGTTTGTATTTTGCAGAGAAAAAATAATAAAAGACAGGCTATTGCAGGCATATCTTAAAAAAAAAAAAGTAAAAAAAAAAAGCTAGTACTGGTGGATCACTGCAGACACTGGGTTGAAACTTCTTTCCATATTAAAAAGTATGATGATATTTTGGACCTGATAGGAAATAACCAAAATTGCTACAGTGCTTCCCTTGTGAGCAAATCAAGTCAGGAATAGAAACATATGAGCCACTGCCCCAAGTGCTCCAATGGTACTTTGAGGCGCATCAGACTGTGCTGAGCAGTGAAGCATCCCTGAAGCACTATAACTTTGGTTAGAACTTGTAATTCAGAAATCTCCCAGCGACTCCATTATCAGTGTAGCATAGAGAAAACAGAGCTGGTCTTGGTCTATGAAGGCAATGACTATTCAGAGAGCTTTAATCAGAAGGAATTTAACTGAACAAACAGCCCTGGCTCCCAGAGAAGGCCTGAGTACTTTTAAAAATTGAAAGTAGCTGAGCCTATGCTCTAGAACAATAAGATGGAATTATTACACTAAAACCCTTTAATTAATGCATGCGACAGAAGCTGTGATTTTAAAACCCTAATCTCCCTGTCATTTCAGTTTTTAAGAAATAGTAAGAAGCACCCATCTGCTCAAGCTGCCACACAAGACCCAAAGTTCTGTTCTCACACCAGTTTTGCACCGGATGTCTCAATAAATTTACTGCTTATTTACATCAGCCAAAATGGAGAAGAAAGATGATGATCTCCTAAGTTTGCCCTCCTGCAAACATGGCCAAAATGTATTCTGCTGTTACAGCATTATCCCTCCTAAAAGCAGGGGCTTGTTTCCCCCCTCCCCCAAAAATGAAAACCCATAGGGCATTTCTAAAACCCTGACAGATGTTGAATTACAGAGGCACTAGCAGGCATTATTTTGAGAAGCTCAAACACAGAACGACTGTATCTGACAACCAAATGGCTAAAGTGTCTGCTGTACCACTAACGAAGCAAAAACTCTGCTAATCCACATTTTGCTAATTCAAACACCCAATAATTCATATGCAAGCAAAAAGCTGCCGGTAGCACAACACATCTGAATAACCATTTAATAGCAGGAAACTGTGGTGCGATCTCATGTTACCAGGATGTATTATGAAATGTAGCAAGCAGCAGTCAGTGCTATGTTATGAAATATCAAACCAAACTCTTACTCTCAACATCTAAGAACAAAGTACCTTTTGTAATGCAGGTTTCTCCCCCGTCCTGCCTTTATTAATTCATTAACTTCATTCATTTAAATAGGTCCTTTAGTCACTGATGTAAATGAACAGGGAACTACAGTACGTCTGTGGGCTGTGTGGCAGGAAGAGAATAGAGATGGCACTGCCTTCTCCACTGTTATTTCCAGCTGTTTCTTACAAATTTTTTACTGATTCCCTGGAAGTTCTCTCACTAGGTTCCAATTAAAAAAAAATCATTTTATTCAGAAAATCCTTTTCTGACCTTTTAAAAAAATAAAACAAACAAAACCCACAAATCCAGTCACCTGGACCTCTGACTAAAATTTCTTGGCTATGCCTCTGAACAGAGCAAGACCTGCACCCTCTTTGCTGAGTCGAATTCTGTAGCGAATAATCTTCATCCTTTATCCACCCTCACAGATGAGGGAGGTGTATGTGTCTTGCTGTGCTGTAGAATTGTGTAGTGAGCATGCAGCAACACGAAATATTGTCTTAACAGATTTAAGCATGCCTCAAAGCACATTGTTCTGACAGCGCCTGGGTCTCCGTCATCACTCTCGTAACTATCAATGATTCTGGTTAATTTTACAATCACAAGAGGTACAAGCCTCCATCTGGTTAGTCTACATATTGCTGCAGAGTTTGAATCACACTGATCAACAAAATATGTTGGCTAGTAATGCTCTGTTAAGGTGGACTGATGAATGGAGAACAGCCTTTCTTTCAGCTACACTAAAGACCCAAGGCAAATACAAGGGAGCAGAGCCTGAGGTCTGGCGTTCCTGGGGGAGAGGTGCCTGGTGCTCTAGGGCTGCCAGGGGAGGCAAGACACATGGATCAGGACTCAGGTGTGCTGGCAGGATGACCTGGTGATCTAACACATCAGGTACAGACTCCTGAACTCCTGCAATGTATAAGGCAAAAGCGTGCCACAGCTCTTTCCCTGGAATGAAGCTGAAGGGAAGAGATTTTCTCATTTAATGCCTGTGACTGAAGCAACCATGAGAGCACATGTGGCACCGTTTCCAAATACCTTTTGTTCCCTGCTTGCACAAACCCCAAGTAAAACAGTACCCTTTCCCACAATGGAGTTCTGGTGTAGCTGCTACTACAGTGCAAGCCACTGCCATCCCTGTCATCCCTCACCAAGAAGCCCTGCCTCATGAGTCTGATGGGGAGAGCAGCTGTGGCGTCACAATGCATGGATCCTCATGCCAACAGTACCAAGGTTACACCCATGCCAAGCCAAAACCAGACACCCATGGAACAGTCAGCACAAATGCACATATCCTGGCAAGGCTGCTATTTGTGTTGTTACAGCCCTTCCTCTAATGCCCTTTCTCTACACAAAAACCAGCTAAAAGTGCTGCTTGGCTGACACTGTTGCACCTGCACCAGGGGTCCCTTTCACCAGACCTATATGCATCAGGAGGGTAACGTTGCTGTAAGGCTAACACAGACAATTCTGCTGGCAGAGCCTGAGTGGAGAGCAGAGCGTATCTAGGTTCTCCTGTGAAAGAGGTACTTCTTGCTTATCTTCCAATTTTGAGTTACTTCTGGATGTTGTCACAAACTAGGACCTCCTTCCATTCCATTCTGTTCTGTTATCCAGCACAGCGCTGATTTCTCCCAAGACAAGCTTGCTCTTACTCTCGCCTTCTAAACAGGCCCTTTCCATGAACTCCAGGCAAGCAGCATGTTTAAATGCAGAACTAGATTTCTGTAGATCTGCACCTACAGCACTTCTCAAACAAATTAGCAAAAACCCAAATTACTGTGCTTATGTACTCCACATTTCTCCTTCTGGACTTCAGAAAACACCTCTCCAGTAGGACCATGAGTAAAAAGATTTAAATGCTCTTAAAACTTCAGCTTATTCTGTAATGCTAAATTTGCATCTGAGGTTCTTCACAGGACAGGATATGTAAAGTATGAATTATACAACAGAACTCCCTTATGCATGCAGTTACAAAGCAAAACACCTCAACCTCTGTATTGGTTTCAACCTTTTTCACATTAATCTACCATGCAAACAGAAATAGTCCATGAGTAATGTGTCTTTTCTCTGCTTTTGTTGAGAAATTGCCTTCCTATAGTTCTACTCATATCTACTCACCATCAGCCACAGCACAGAATCCCCCAATCATGTTTTATTTCATTCACCTAATATTATTCTAAATATGGACAAGAAGCCTGTTGTAACTACACTGAAATCCCTGATGATACAACTACTAACCTGAAAAGAAAGAGAACTAGTCCAAAGTATATAAATAGGAAAAAAAACCCCAGTAAATTCAGAGCCTCTCTCAGCTCTGGACAGCTGGAGTTTTTAAAAACCCAGTGGCTCCATAGCATAAGCAATGAAAAACAGGTTACAGAACTCAGCAACAGGAATTAATAAAAATGACCAAAGGTCATCTGTAGTCTATCAATCACTATATCGTTTACAGTTCATATTACAGTAGAAAGGTATGAATGTTGTCAGTGTTGTTCACTGGCTACTCAGATCTATCATGAATAATTGATAGAGGTTATCCATTTGAGTCCTAGCCTATTAGTCAAAACTCTAAACCTGCTGTTCACCAATAGCAGAGCACTGCAAATGAAGGATGGAGGGGCACTACTAGGAACTATTTTCAATGATGCAAGAAGTTATGAGGGAATGCAGATTATCTGAAAACAAGAACTGCATTTTTCTGAGACCCAAGACTACCCTTTGTGAATCAGCAAAACAGCATTTCATGTATACCTATTTTGCACAATTTATTGTCAACAATAAAATACATCAGTAAAGTCAGAACTTGAGGTTTCAGTCTTAAATCTCTTAAATGCTTGGTGTTTGAGTTGAAGCCTGGGAAGTCCATTTGCCTCACATTCCCTTATGTATTTTGCACTGACCATCTACTGTGTATCTTCCAGATAAAGTAACTTTGAACTAAAATCAAAGAGTAAAACCCCTTTCTGTTATGGACCGAAGTTTTGATGTTACTTTTAAAGTAAGTAAATAACAAATCAGGAATAGTGCTACTTTCAAATATACTGGATGCTTGAGGAACTAAGACTTGCAACATGACCTACACTGTATTAATCCTGACACAGACATTACCCGAGTAACTTATGCCATGATGGTATTAATTCCAGTGGTAGCAAATGGCAACATATCTTTGAAATTTGGAGCAAGGACAATGCAGTAAGTAAGAATCTACTAACTACAAACAGTGCCCTACTAACCAGTGTCCTGCTTATTTATTTACAATTCACCATGATTGAACCAAATAACCATTTTGACTCTCTCAGTCCATACTGCAGGGTGAAAACAGATCATAATTTCATCTTAGATTTAAGAAGGTCAGGCTCACTGAGCTGCCTTTGTACGGTTTATCATGTTACAATAATCCCTTACTACCATGATGCTTGAAACATGGAATAAGATTGTCTATGAGCAGCAGCCACACTTTTTAATCTTTACAGCAGCAGTTCAGCAGTGGCATTTGAATAAGCCATGATATAGTTACATCCTTTGAGATGCAACACCTGAAATGCCTTCCTTATCTTTGCACATCCCAGGAACCAACAAAAATTTTTCCAATAAACATGACAGGCAGGTAGCCAAAATACAGCTTTCTCTGCAAATTTAGGGATATCAGAGCCTGCTTTTAATTCTCTTTGCTGAAACACAAGGCTTTGTCTAGACACCAGCCTCAAAGGCACTCTCTTTGCATATAAGGCAGGTCAGGGTATACTGGAAGAATAAGGATTGTGAACAAACCTGTTTGGGCTTTGGCAAATTAGTAGTACATGTTCTGTAGACAGCACAGTTCTTGGCCTTCGGTACGACAGATGCAAAAAAATGATACTATCTTTTTGACAAACTCAAACTTTCCCTGCCAAAAGCCATCCTCTCTCCAGCTATTAGGAAACCAGCCTGAAGAAGGCTTTGTTCAAATCTCCACCTTCTCCTACCAGGAGATAAATTTTGTTTATTTTGACTCAGTTTGAGAGCCTGCATACTTTGGACTTTGAGTCACCAAGAACAGTAATACTAGTTTTGTATTTGCCACTCATCTTTTCTACCAACTCAGTGGTGCTACTTTTTGACCCGAAACTAATTAACATCCTGCCTGAACACTACAGTAGAGCCTCTTCTCTCTTCCTGTAAACAGTAAAACTCAGTCCTAGTCCCATCTTCCCTTTAAAATATTTTTCTCACACCAAGCTCTTGTACAACTTGTGCACTACAGCTTGTGTGCAGTGGTCAGACTGTAGACACCATGCACACGTGCAGTCAGTGGCTGCTTTTGCTGGGTCAGACTCTCAGCTATTCCACTCCCAGGGCTTATGGATACAGACTTCCAGGCATCTGGGTGAATTCAGTTTGAAACATCATTTTGGCAACAGAGCAACTGAAGAAACTGAACAGTTTTCACTACGAAATTTAAGCTGAATTGGTCAAGCCTTTGGTATGGTGGAAGGGTGAGGTGAAAAGAAAACAAAGAGGGAAACAGATGTGATTGAACACAAGTAATTTATCACTCACTTAACTCTATTGCTTCCACATAATTCCTCATCTAGTTAGAAAGTCAACAGGCCCGTACAACATTTAATGTAGACAGGCAAATACAAATAGCAACATTTAGTAGATCAGTTATGAAGATTAGCTTTGCCTTACAACATCTGAGCAAAACACAAGATCTAAAGCTCAAATGAACTTCATAATGTAGGAAAATAACTAACTGCACTTTAAAGAAAGCCTAGTAAAACTACTGCACAATCAGAAGGGAGTAATTTATTAATATGTGATGATCATGTATTTCTGTTCCTTTTAGTTAGGCTTGGATCTGAAATATGAACCTTATATGGAAAGAAGTCATTTATTTGGGAAAGCTTTTCAGCACTTTTGTTTCAAATAAATGATTTGAATGTTTAAAGCACTGAACTAATTTCAGACCGAGGTGTTAATAAAGAGATGTTGTCTTTTCCATCTTTCATACTTTTATTAAGCTTTTAGTGAAAATGCAGCTGCTAGCTTATAAGCAATTCAAAAATTACATATATACAAGCTGGCAGCCATTTTCACAGTCTGGCAAGTAACACATTTCCATAAATAACAAAGAATACAAGGTCATGATATCAGCTGTTCAGAAATTTTAAAAAGTCAGATTGCATCTATTTTTGCAGTAACTATTTGCTGCATTACTTTTATTTATGGCTTGAAACTGAATTTAGAAGTGTTTCCCCTGAACTTTAAACACTATGCTCCCAACTAACTGGCCTTCTCTAAGCTGTTTTCTCATTTGACTTCCATTATCTGTGTTCACACTGAGGACAGCGGATGACACTGTCCCACAAGCTGGGCCTGCGAAGGTTTGCAAACATCTGAATCTACTCCTCATGCATTTGCATGGACAGACTGCACCCACATTGGGTTATTGGTTCACATACATGATCAGCCTCCCCGTTACCTGGCTTTGCAGATGTACAGCATCAATTGCATTGTACATCAGCTTTAGGTAATCAGACACAGCTGCATGTTTGAAAATGGTAACATGCAGTGGGAAATCCTGCTGGAAAATTTTTTGGTCATTAACACTTTCATAGTTCTCAAGATTTACCATTATCTACTCCTTAATTCTCTGTTTTGACTTTGTTTAAAGTTTTCTTTTCCTTTGTAGACTTTGCCAAGCTTTCCATCGGAAAATGATTCTATGACATTGTCACTATGCCTCCTTTTAAAAGAAAAAAAAATCTCATATATAATTCTGTGAGAATAGAAGCAGTGTCCTTAAAAGAGCCAAGGAAAAAGGGGAAAAAATAGTATTTTTGACCAACAGAGCAGATGGACAAGATGGGGTTATTATTTTCTTTTCTTTTAAATGACACATGAAATATGCACTTCACATACTTCTTCCTCCCCAGAAAAGCTGACAATTTTTCTAGAAAGAGACAGGAAGCTCCACTTCTGGGAAAAAAACCCTAAAAACAACAAACACCAAAATTGTCTCAGATCTGCTCCATTAATTCTCTCCCACAAACGTAAGTTACAAGCCATGGTAGCTTAGAAGCTGATTTTGACAGTCCCATTAGCTCATGATTCAGGTAACTAAAAAAAATAATCCATGCTACATTTATTCACAAAAACTGTGATACTACCCTTGTTATTTCTCATTCAAAAATATAAACAAGTCAGGTCTCCTCGAAAGGATGGCTTGTTTCATGCTGTTATATTGGTGTGGGGGGGCAGTGGTGGGGTGGTCACAAAGAGGGAAAAGATTACACTGGTGGTTGTGAAAGCACAAAAACTCAGTGGGCACAAAGCCATACACAGAAATAAATACAGCAAAATAAAAATACACAGGTTTATCCAGTCTGGCTGCATATCTGCATATCTGGCATCCCTGAATCAGAATACGGTATTAGTTTCAAGAGAATAATCAAGCAGTTTCTTCACCGGTTTCAGAAGTCCATAAAAGACTCTCTGAGAAGAACAGTGATAACATGGTAACCCCAGAAATTAGAGAAGCGTATATCTCTTTGATTTTGATTCATGAGCAAAGATGTTTTTCTTCCTTTTTTTTTTTCCTAACTGACACTAACTGTATTTCTGGTCTTTTGCTTCAAAGGAGCACCAAACTTCTAGGGGATTTCCTAAGTGGGATTACTAGTGTTTCTTTAGTTCCTGCTCGTTGCTTACAGTTGCACCTGTGACAACTTATCCAAGTTGGCTGTCAATGACCTGCAACAAAACATGAAGATTTAAGCTCCCTTAGAAGCAAAGCACATGGATGAAATGTAACCTCAGGGTGGGATTTCTTCTTTTGGCTGAAATTGGTAAGGACTTATAAGTTCTAAGAAAGAACAGAAAATCTAAGCTAGACTAAAAACTTTAATCTTTTTGTCAAGAGTTTTCCCATTCAGCTTTTGCTGAGGTACAGTCATAGTGCAGAATGTAATCAACCCCTGAGTAAGGGAAGAATGGGAAAACAGTTTCTCTTCTCTTCTCAGGAAAAGCCTTTTTGGGTGGTAGGGTGGGAGTCAGAACAGAACAGCACCACAGCTTAAAGTAAAGAGAGGTATAATTAAGCTTTCATACAACATCTGTATCACATTTACACATGCACTCACTTGCAAGGAAGAGACAGACATCAAAACTAATGGAGAACATCCCAACTCTCCAAATGCAGGAAGAATGCTGCAGCTTTCCCAGCTGTGCTCTTGGGACTGTAAAACAAGAGATTGGCAAAGGAGCCTATTTTTTATTGCTTTTACTGTTGTTTTTGGACAGGTAATGTTACAAAGTTCTTAAACAGAGTTATCCTACTGCACCATGAGAATTATGTACACCAAGACTACTGGAAAACAATGGCTGCAGAATAAGCCTCATCTTCTGGTTGTTACGCACAGTAATTGGTTCCAGGGTCAACACTGTGATGCTACAACAAAGAGCTGTAGCTTTAGGGTAAAGAATAAACAGCAGGAGTTAATGGAAGTTCTGTTAATATAAATGCCTCACACCCCTACCCCTCCCCAATGAAAGAAAGGCAGAAAATAAAATATTCTGTATAAGTAAAACTGATTATGAATCCAACATGCAACCTTAGCTCTCAACAAGCTGTTATTTAATTGAAGAAATAGAGCAAGTACTTTCAAGCAAACAACACGTTAAGATTTTGAAGCTAGTTTGATAAACACTGTGCTTGCCATGGGTGCCAATTTATTTATGTAAAAAATACAGGCAAAGAAAGGTGTCTGAAATTACACTGTGACTCACAAAATACCATTACTGTGGTACAGGCAGCTTTGTTCAAAATACCATGTACGATTGCTCTGGTGAATCTAAACATCTGGGGCAAGTTATCTAACTGGCTTTAGTGCCTTTGAAATGACATGCTACATTTAAGCTAAGAGGTCCAGTCACACCAGTTTTAACAGTCATGTTTTCGAAGTCCAGCACTTTATCATTCTGACTCTTCCCATTCAATGACATTTTTGATAAAAGTATATTTAATCCTTTTCCCCAGGAAAGTGAAACAGATGTAGAGTTAGAATGTTTTCTTTCAAAGCTTTTCTCCAAATGTAACTATTATCTCCTCACACAAACACTCAGATGAAGAGATACAAAGGAATATATATATATATCTTGTGATTTGCCAGGTGAAACACTAGGACATGTAACATATCAAAATGGAAAGCCTCATTTCTATGTTTTGCTGTTATCACTTCTCCTCCCCTTTTCAGTTTCCACTGTTCTCTGGAAAGAAACTTTTACAGGTTTTTCTTTCCCCTGCTCTGCTGCTTTGCATGGCTTCAGGTCCTGGGACTACTCATGCAGGGTTGTGGCAGGGGCACTGTGTGACCACCTTCCCCAACACTCCCATACCCCTGTGTGAACACGATAACACTGAGCTACAATGCCTCCTTCCTTGGTGCTCCACTTTCTCTCTGTGGTCACTCATTTCCTTCCTTTAAACAATACTCTGTTTTCAAGTGCCACCTGTGCCCACATAGGCATACTCCCCACAGTGTGCCAACATCCCTGGCACATGCTGCTCCAGGCCTTGGCTATCCTCATGGCCCTTCTCCGGCTGGTAAACTAACACCATGACACCACCTACACAAACACAACGTGCTTTTCAGCTTCAGCTTACTTCCTTGTGCTGTTGATTCAGCTTTTTCCCAAGGCTGCTCCTTAGGCTCCCATTTGCTGCCACTCCTACATAAACCACCTATAGTTTGCAGCTAACAAGAGCCTGAATCCAGACCAGACCCTTCAAGACAAACTCTTCCATCACTTCCTTCAGTTCACAACCACATGATGGTCACAATAAGCTGGATCAAAGGGAAATACTCCCAGCCAGGTCACGTTCATCACCCCACAGCACCCAGCTCTTGGCAGCACCAGCCTGAGTGCCCCATTCACCCACAGCAACATTTAGACACGTCCTGAAATGGCACTTTGACTCACTCTCCATTCATACCCTCTCCAAAAGTAATATAGATTGTTTGTCTTACAATGTATATGTTATGAGACACTTTTGATACCAAGCATCAGATCAAACAGGCTCGTGTTAGAAAGCAAATTCACAGGTAGGGCAGTCACTGCAAAAAATGACATTTCTAGCTCGTGCTTTTGCATGGACCCCACTACAACAGGGATCTCTGGAGGACTGTCAGGAGCAGAAATCTGCTTGGAACTATGAATGAGCTTCCAGAAGTTGATGTTTACATCATTTAGATGCACCTCTAGTAGAAACACATCAGCCTTTTCCCATTTAGATCTATTATTCTATACTTGTTACATAAACTCATATGCTTTGTGATTTTTGCCTTCCCTTTCTCAAAACTTTTTCTGCTTGATGGACTTTTTAATTACATTACGGTTTTGGCCCATTCCAACCTTCACCTCACTAGGTATTGTGTTTCATTTCTTTTGGTTTCTAAAGGTCTCAAAGAGTGTTGCAAAACTGGAATCTGAGTAAATACTTTATGAAGAGTAATTTTCATGATGCCTTGGTTGAGTGATATTAGTATTTCAACTTACTGAATATAATCTAAGATTTTTTTTTAAACAAAATCTTGCTCAAATATAACTGATCAAGAATGGTCAGTATAGCAGAAAACTTTAGGAGCACATAACTTCATTATGCACTAGTAACACTTCAATTCCATTATAAGACTTAGTATAGGCACTTGCATGCTGATAACATCAAATATAAAAAACCTTAATAACTTCACTTGTAAAATAAAGTGATTATGTTTGAATTACAGCTAATGTCTCATACCTGTGTGTATAAACTGCTAAAAGAAAAACACTGTCTATTTCCTACAAAATTAACAGTTTGGAGGTTTCTCTGTCAAAAACATATTTAGCACTACAGTAATAGTGCACTCTTTACTCACTTATGTGCGCTCATTTTGTCCCAGAACAATCCCAGTAAAGACTAATTTTTTCCTGCTACAACTTCACTTGTCATTCTGTGTCTGAGTATTTTTTAGGGCTTCTCCAGGCTTCAACAGTACTTAAGGTTAAGACATTTCTGGGAAATTGCTGTGCATGTGGATACAGGCATGTGCAAGGGCAAGAAACTTCTGCAAAGAATTTTAAGGGGTTTAGGATTAATATGTTCCATGTGCAATGCAAACTGTACTTCCTGAATTCTCTTTTAAGGGAAGAGACAGATCTGTTTGCTTTATCATCTGCTTAAAAAAAGGCTTTACTACCTACTGAATAAAGGCTAAATCACTGAAAAGTGCACCCATCTTCAGTTCAGTGGTGCTAGGCACCTAGCAAAGCGTGCAAAAGGCAAAACCAAAACCAGCATCTGCTCCAGTGTCTTGGGGTACAGAAGGCATGTGAAGAGACGAGGTCTTCTACATCCCATTATAATGCCTAGTCATGGCATTCAGTCTTTCACCATGACACTGGCATGCAACCCCTGCTGCTGAAACACCCAGAAAATGTTTCCCAGGGTGGGACAGGAGGAAGCCCTTTAGATCTGAGGTTCACCTTTCCACAAGAACCCATATATTTCCCTTGTGGTTATATTTTTACTGTCTCACCAAATATTTAGGTTTTGCTGACAACAGCTTGCCTCAAATGCTGTTTAAGCAGTAAGACATCACAAGACATATGCTATCCTAAGATAACACACACCTCTGAAGTGTTGTTAGGTGTAGCTGATGCCTTCAACTGCCTGATGAATTTGTTATCTCAAAGAAACACAAGGGTTTGGAGGGTCTTATATTACAAACCAACCCCAAATTTAGTGTTTAAATAAATAAATAAAATCAATCCATGATTTTGCACTGTTTGGGAAAAAAAAAAAAGAGAGAGAGACAAGAGATCTGACTTGGAGTAAACCCTAACTTCTGGCTCCCACACAAGACTACAATTTTAGCTTTCTAACTATGATATGACAAATCGATTATTTCAATGCTATTTATTTGTTATTTGAAGTAACAAAGATAATGAAGTAATAACTCAGGTTTGAGATCACCAATCTGGAAAACAAAGTTCCAAAAGCAGGAGGGCAAATCTTCCCACCCATGGGTCCTGTACAAGGAAGAGTATTCAAGAGTATTCTCATGCTCTAAATCCATGTTAAGTAAGCAGCCGTATCCAAGTTACAATAATCATCAATTGAGAGAGCACTTTTGTCTTTCACATGGACACTTTCTAAATAGAGATTCTGCACTTTAAAAGGACGAAGGGTTGGATTTTTGCCCTTCGCACCACTAAAGTGTAACCGAATCCATTAAAAGAGTATCCCACAAAGGACAATTCTGAGACTTGCTCCTCCCCTAGTCTTATCCCCTGTAAAGTTTGCATTCTATAGTACATTTCAGGATATGCAATTTATACTGGCATCTGTTATAGAAAAGAAAGATTTCTCTATTATTCTCTAACCTCAAGCCATTAAGTGCCAAGTGGTTCAACAAAGCAATTAACAATGATTCCAACCTGACTGCTTGTATGCTTAAAATCAAGCCAGCAGTTAAATGTCTTGCTGGATCAGGGCCAAAGTATTCTGCAATTTGCCAGTTCAAACCCATGCTGTCTATAAACAAGGAAAACAAATTCACCATGAAAGTAAGTTCCCTATATATTTACAAATCCATTCAAGGCACTGGAAATAATGTCTAGATATCAGTCACAAAGTATGGCACAGTAGCAATGACACACAAAGTACAATGATCCAAAAGTCTCATTCAAAGCCTAAGGCACTGAAAATTATCATGAAAACCTCGAGTTTTCCTCCACAGTTTTAATAAAATTCACTATATGCTTTTCATCTCCTCAAAAATACAGACTTGGCACTGATAAATCTTGTAGGCAATCAAAATAAAACTAAGAAAAAAGTTATTGATGCTCCCATTGTAAAGGGTTCCCTTAACTGCAGCTAAGCTGCTCTTGACTTCTACTCGTACAACTCGTACCACAGTCTGGCCCATTCACAGTAAGGCAATCCAGTGCTTGAATGAGACTACTGGGTTAAAAAGTAACAACGTGAAGTCAAGTGCGACCTAGTAAAACTTGTATTTGTGAAATGCATTTGCAGAGAAACACATCAGCTACCAGTGCTAGGCCAAACCACACATTACTTTTATACCCTGTGCAGTGCTGAAACTCCTCCATGGTTCAGATCCCACAGAATTTAGCCAACCACATTCACTGAGAGCATCAGCTGCTAAATCTAATGCACTAACAAAGAAAACCTGACTTTCGGTTTAAGACTGATGAAGGGCAAACTGTGAACCACAATGTTAAGAACAGCAAAAAGATTTAACATTAAAGGTATTTATACAAGCCCCCTTGTTAACAGTCATTTACAGCTCAGTATAATCCCACTGAATACAGTCAGGGCACTACCGAAATATTTGGGTATCAGATTAAAACACTTTCATTGCAATTTTCATTCCTGAATATTGTTTTACTAGTCTGGTGGGGGGGAAGGGAACTCTTCTTCTCTGATCAGAAACTGCTTGAAAATAAAAGCACTACACAATGTGATCTTATGACCATAAATGCCATAAAGCAGTATTTTACATGCTATAGTTTGATGTAATAGAAACATCCAGTACTAAGAACTACCAGAGATGCAAAACTGACTTTTACAAGGCAGCAAAGCCAGGATAGGTGCAACTGACAAACATAAAGGGGCATTTTTGTATGCACAAACTGAAACCAAGATGGCTAATAGCTCTCCACGTTCTTGGAAATATTTTTTGTAAATGCTACTGTATGGCAAGCATGGAATGGAGATTGATGACTCAGGAAGGACTAAACACAGACCCGAGGAATCCTTTGAAGCAGCTCCTGGGACAACATTTCCAAAAACTGGAAGCAGTAGTATGAAAACCTAATCTTGGGCATCTTACATAAGCTTCAGGGCAAAGCTTATCCTACTATCACCTATCTAAGAAACCACACTCGGTTCCTTTTTTCCAAACAGATAAAATAAAGGCTGGGTAAACATCTCTCTCCCTTAGCATCTGGTACAAATTTTCTTCTAAGCTGAGCTGTGTTTGGGTTGCCTATATCACAGAACTACAGCTCCAACAAACTTCTAAACAATACTCCTGTCTGTGTCTCCTGTTACTGTATATGGTAACCTGCAGGAAAGAAACACTGGCAGTTAAAGCTAAATACAGTAGAAGTATCTTTGACATGCATGAAAGTTCTTCAGTACTGAAAACCCTGACTGAAATGTTTGCCAGGAATAAAAGCCGTGCAACAGTTGGATTAATAACTTCAAAATGCTACAAAAAAGTTGTGTCTGAGTAACAATAAAGGCATTCTCTACTGTGAAAAGTCATTAATCTACTGAAGTATCTCAAGATCAGCCAGCAATCCTTAGTTCTAACTTGAGCTGACTGTGTGTTATCTGTTCCTCATCACCCTGTCCCATTGCAAGAGGAACTTGAATTACCATTTAACACTCATGCTGGCCACCCACATTACATGAAACTGAGTAAAACAGGACCGAGTAACACAGAGCAAAGCGTGGTAATCAGGAACACAGTGCAATTTACCCAAGATGCCTACAGAGCAATCATTAAACATTCCTTAGTTGGTATGATGTCAGAGTACTGACTAAAGGGTACATACTGCATTATCCCAAAGCACTGCTGCCCTATTCCAATCAAAAGCTTTTTGTGCAAGTTTTTTGAAGCACAGATCCCATCATTAGCCTAAAATACAGAAGAAGCAAACAACTTCATGTGTGTTAGGTACATCTGCCATACCTCTAGATGTCCTATGGCTTTTCTCTCTTCCTCTCCTCTTGATACGCACTGGAGTGATTGTGGCTACCAGAATTTCTCTTGTTATCCATTTTTTTGGGACAATCAGCCTAATTATTTCAATTTTGTTCGATTTCCTCAGTAGTTCTTCCCATTCCCATCAGCCCCACAGTTAAAGAGAAATAAAAGCAAAAACTATTGCTGATGGCAGCACCACAGGAATATATACACACTCACACAGGAGATATCCTCTGCAATTCTGAGGAGTGTACAACAGTCCAAAGAGGAGGAAAGAGGTAATAAAGTGCTGCTCTGGAGATACACGCAGGCCTGTATGGGTCACAAATGATGTCTCAACCTGCAGTGCTTTGCAGAGAGACTTCAGATCATGAGAAAGCAAAACCACACGCAGTATGATATTAACACACCATCAGGACTGGACTATATACAAAGCAGATATAAAAGAGAAATTTCTGAATGGTATTATTAGGAATGTTCAAACTGGTATATGATTTAGTCCTGATCCACAAAATTTGCTTTAAAAACAGCTGAAACTTTGCAAGGTCCCAAACAACACCCAAAGGATCTTACTGCCAGTATAGGTGCCTTGCCTCTGTCCAGTTTCCCCTACAATTTGCATCATTAATCTGCTGTATTTTGAAGTCCCAGAGTTTCATTGATCTCACTAGAATTAACAGTCAAAACAAGTAGTTTCGCTTGCAAAGTTGAGGGGGTTTTATATTCCAATTCCTCAGCAATGCCAGAATTAACTGGTCAATGTATAATCACAACATAACACCCTTATCTTTGCAGTTCTAAGACACTGTTCCTTCTTGAAACTAACTCTTTTCTTGGAAGCCTTGAGCAATAGTTACCAGTTGTCCAGCACTGCAACATTGTCCAATTCATTATATGGTTCTTCAGCAAACCAAATATGCTAAACAACTTAAACATACTTAAGACCCTACATACAGAACAAGGTATCGTTTGGGGTATCATTCCCCAAAAGCACTGCCTTCAGTGGCATGATACTATGAGATTTACAGAGTCTGGCATGAGAAGTATCTGAAGCGTAATTATTCAAGATACATAGCAAAAATTTTAGATTTTTAAATAGTGGAGAGAACTTCTCTTGTACACAGAGAAACATTTTTTCATACAAGAACAATGAAGTCCTGGTACTGGATACTCGTAGCTGTTTTATGCACTCATGTAAGCAACAGAAAACAACTACTAGGACTATCTTTCTCTGTTCCCTGGAATTACTGTACATTTTTATTTTTATGATTTAACTGTTTCATTCTTACTGTTCCTTTCTTCCTCAAAATTACACTCAACACTTTGCTAAAATATTAAAGCAAATCTAGATGATTTTTACTTTTGAATTATTTTAATTAAAAAGACTGCTGCAATTACACACTTTCCACTGAAGTTTCAGCTTTGGGATTTTTTTCCTTTATATCTAAGCAAAACAAAGTTCAAATTTATGCTTCATAAATCACTCCTACCCTTCTTCCTCAGAATTTACTAATCCTATGATTTTAGTCAAGGATTCCAATTTACACATAGGATTTTCTTATAACATGCCTGGGATAAATGGTATTACATCCCCTACTCTGTATAACCTCTAATTCACAGGCAGCTCTCTCTCCTTCAGTTTATTTAAAAAAAATACTAAATCAGTAACTGGCCATGAATTTCTAAGAGTTTTTGAAATGTAACAAACACAAAGAAAGGTGTCCAGACCTTCTATGGAGTTACCCACTTTTGAGTGCAGAACGTCATGAGCCTTTACAGCTTCAGTGCAAGCCATTCAGCATGCTGGCACTGCCTTGGAGGGATTGAACACCAGCACCATTCCACACCTATCTTCAGCCCCTATCCTCTTTGAAACCTCATCACACAGCATAGCTCCCTTCACCAAGATCCTGCTTCTGTCTACCTTCCCATTGTGCTTTCTCTCCTTCTTGCACCTTACTCTCATCTCTTGTCTCACCCCTTCATGGAGCTCATGCTTCTGAGCAAGTTCCACCACCTCACCAGTAATTCCTGATATAACCAAGTACAGCCACGCACCACTATTTGACATTCGTGGTTTGGGTTTTTTTAATATTTTGAGCAGTCTAGCAACCTGAGTTCACCCACAAGCTTCTTGGCCTGAAAGCAGCATACATGGTCCAGCACAACAGTTCTCACTCGCAACCAGCCCCTTCCTGCATCAGCTAGTGTAATAAAAACCAGCATGTGTGCAGTATGAGTGAATCAGTCTCTCCTTGACACATTTCAAAAATTCAGAGGAGTCTGACAGAAGGAAAAAGGCAAAGAGAAGGGAGAGAAGAGGCAGGAGATAAAGAAAAGAAAATGGACAAGATGGTTTCCACTGGAAGCAGCATTCTGGGGTGCAATATCCTCTCCTTTCCCTGATGTCCTTTCCTGACAAAGTCAGGCTAGGAGCAGCATTCTCATCCTTTATTCCTATATAACACTCCTTTTCTTTTTTCCCTTTCCTAGATTATTTTTAACATTTACTTCTACCCTGGTCTGACACTTACATGCAAGAAGAAGTACCACCTTTATGGCACTCCCTTACTGACTGGCTAACATAGGTCTGTGCTTTAACTATGTGTGCTGAGCACCAAGTGGTATTTAAATTGTTTTCACTTTTCTTCATCTTCCCACCTGCCAACAGCAGTAACAGCCTCAAAAATTACGCTTCCTGCTTCACTGCTGGACGGAAACAGTTCATAGAGCCTAATGTAACAAACTGTAACACCTTCACTGCTAAACACAGCATGGTAATGAAGGGGCTCACGCCTTAAAAACACTGACCATTAAATTACACTGACATATCTAAAACTACATTTTAGCTGAGAAGCTGAAAGATTATAAAAATAATGTTTTCTCTTCACTTTTATCAACAAACGCATAATCCCTCTCTACTCTCTCAATCATAGCTCTGGGGCTCTTTTTAGGGAAAAATAAAAATCACAAAAACACCCAACCCATAACCTTAAGTTGGGGAAGAGCTGAGCAACAACCTACAGGTGGTCCAAACAGCTTGAACTCAGTGAAAACTGAGTGAAAGTCGACTCAGTGAAAACTCAAGTTCAGTTTGCTAGTGGCTTGAATGATAAATAAAGACTCGTCTGGGACAGGAAGACCTCAAAAATATTCAAAGTCTGCTCTCAACAAAGTAAATGTGCTCTGAGCCACCTCTTCCCACATGCCTGTCACACAAAGCCCACATACTTCATGCATGATCTTTGTATGACTACATCTAACTCTAGAAAACTCATTTTTATTCTCCTTGCAATCAGATGAAATACACTTGGTAGCCAGCTATTTTACCTCCTGGCAGCTGTTAAACTGGGTTTGCAAACATACACCCTCTACCCCCTCCTTGTGTCTGAGAAATCACTACCTTCCTAGCCAAAGGCAGCAGAGACAAATTACCAATGTGATAAGAAAAAAGAAGTGCCCACCCTGGGGGCTCTATACCCCATTTCACGTGCAAGGTGCAATTCGTCTCCCAGTAAACCCTATCAGTACTTCCCAGCCCATCACCCTCAACTCCAACACCTGTTGGCCATCAGTGACCCACACAGGTCCACTGTCAGCTTCCCTGTTACAAGACACTGCGTTTAACAGGACTACTCAGATTATTAAGACTTCAATGCAGAAAGAAGTGCTTTCAGCTGTGTCAAGGCCACAACATTCAATACTTGGCACTCTCAAGGCCCCTTTTTGACACAAGATAACATAGTAATGCGTCAAAGGGGGGAAACAGTAAAGATAGGAAAGGAAAAATAATCCAACAGACACTATATAACCTTATGAGTAGCACAAGATTTTCCTGACCACAGTCTGAATAAAAATAATACTGTAGAAATAATTTCAGGAACAGGAACCGAGAGCCCTGCTTGCCCACTTCCACTGGAGAGGGAGGCTGTCTGTAGGGCTAGAGCACAGCTCTTGATGGAAAAGCTTCACCTGGAAGAATAACTAAAAAAAGCTGCAGCAAAGGATAGCAAACCACAGCACTTCTAGGACAAAATGTGCTTCAAGGCCATACCAGAATACCTGATTTTAGCAGGCACATACATGAGGGTGGAATTTGGCCTATATTCTGTACACCTTAAGTTATTGTTCACAGGCAAGGGAAAGAAAGCCTCTTGAGTTTAAACTCTTGAGATTAAAACTAATTCTACAGCTTGCTGGACAGAAGAAACTCGGTTCCACAGAACCCAATTTAAGAGCAGTGACAGTAAATACACATACCAAAAAGAGACAATTGAGAAACTGAAGTCCTGACAACTGACCTATGAAACCTCTTTTAAAAAACAAACAAACACCACAAAAATACCCCAACAACAAAAACAACAACAAATAACCTCAACTTTCTTTCAAATTTAAGAAGACGTCTCTCACTTGTAAAAAGTGTTCACTTCATTGAGGCAGTGATTTGAGTTAAATAAACTCTACTAAGGAGCAAGGGTAACATTCCTCTTGGATTAAAACATTTCTTATTAGCCAGTTAAACACTTGATTAGCTCTTCAGCTGTGACATTAGCAAATATAACATGAAGCAGCCACCCTCCTCATCCATTACTGCAAACACATCCTGTTTCCAAGATGCACCTTTATTTAGGCCCATCAGTTTACTCTTTCTTTACAGTTAAAGAAGATGAGAACCAATTGGTATCCAAATAAACAAGCTTCCAGGTGTTGGCTACTAACATCAGTTAAGCCAGAAGCTTTAATTCCTGAGAGGAAACTGCTGTGTGACTCTAACTCACTCCTTTCCCTCCTCAACAAGGGCTCGAAGCTTGAGTTGAGGCAAGAAGCAAGACAAGCAGAGAGAAGAGACAACTCTTCTTGTTAGAAATAAAGTGCTTAATATGGAAAGTGTATAAGAACAGTTTCCCTATTCAAACATCATGCAAGAAAGTGTTGTGGTGTTTTCAGCCCATCTCCAGAGAGGTGGTTTTCCACCAGAGCAGTTTTGATAAGGGCACTGTACATTACACTGGTAAAACGTGGCATTCCATTAAACTCTAGACAAAGCTGCAGTTTTATTGCCACATCTTGTGTCAACTGTACCAAAGTGTTTCAGGTGGCAGCTGATGGATTTTCACAAATAAGTATGCATGCTCCCATACTTTGTTTAAGTGTTCTAGAATTCAACAGCAGATGGGAAAGCCAAAGTTTGAGTCTTTTAAATGAGCAAGCAATCATGCTGAAATATTTAAGTCAGCTTGTCGTTAGGACTTTTTGGAGTTGTTTATGGAAAGAGTAAGAAAGCATTAAAAAAAACGTAGAGTTCTTGGATTAATTTATTTGCTGTTCTAGTGTGCACCCAATTTGTCCATCACGGAATTGATCCAAAAGCAAAATCAAGTTTAGGACCGTCCCTGTAAATTTAAGGACAAAAAGATGGGTTTAATTTTTCAGAATTTGGAAGTATCTTCCTTCTACAGCTTAAATTTGCAAGTCAAATTGCCAAGCAGTGTCAGCCTCAACTTTAGTTGTCCTAAAACTTGCACAAAATAAATATATTCCACATCGCTTCAAAAATGTATGAAAAATATGTAACAATATACAATTCTGGAAAACATTACTTTGTTGCTGCGGGGTCTGAAGCCAGGAAAAAGGGCAACATACATAATATCCTGAAAGAACAAGGTAATTGAATAAACCCACCCTCTTCCATAATGGTGCAGATTACTTCATCCACAATGGTCATGAAAACGAGTTTAACTCTATAGATAACTATGTTCTTCACAACAAAAGGAATGAAAATGAGAGGAAAGCATTATTGTTCACCACACAGAAACCAAACAAAAACCAGCAGAAGGGCTAGCAAGGAAAGAATGGTTAATCTCACATTTCAAAAAGGGTATTATAAACAAAGCATGGTGAACAACAAAAATAAAGGATTTAAAAAAAAAAGAAAATACAAAGCGCTTAATGGTGTTCTTTTAAATATTTACTTTGCTGCTATTTGGAGAATAATTTGTTCCATTTACTAGCATTGGACTCAAAGGACTGCTTTAATCCAGAGAGATTAATTATAGCCTTTGGAGTTATAAACACAATTTGGGAAGTGAAGTAGAGAAGAGGAGAGAGACTCTTCTCACACTGGTGATTAACAAGTTTATGTGCTTTGGGGCTACACTGCACAGACTGCGACCCTGCTACACCTGTACACTGCAGGCAGACTATTGCATAGGACACCCATGAATTGAGGAAAAACAGCCCCTGAGATACCCTGGGAAGGCACTATCCTACCCTACAGTGTTGCTACAGGCAACTAAGGTACTTCTCAGGTGTCCTTCACTGAAATACAAGTTCAATGGCACATTATGAAAACGGCATCTGATCTCACTTTAGTACCTGCACCAGAAATGAGTCACCATGCTGAGACAAGCAGAGAGCATGGGACCCCATCCACACTGCCTTTAAACCTCTCACAAGCTTTCATATGTTTCTCCCTCTCCTCATTACTGTGTCTCACACAAGGAGACACAGGGGCCAACAACATTAGCAAGTCAAGGCTGGGAGCGATCTTACCTAGCAAGGGGTTGGCTGCTCCCTCCTCTGAGCTCTCCTCAGCCCCTTCCTCCCCCAAGCCGGACGTGGCAGAGTCCTCTGGGGCGGATGCGGAGCCAGGAGTGCTGGGACCGCTGACAGACCCCAAGTCACCTTCCTCACTGCTGGAGCCATAGCGGTCAGGCTGGGCAGCTGTTCCACTCTCACTGCAGCTCCTCCGCTCCTTGCGATGCACCCGGGAGTGCAGCACCATTTGGTGGTAGGTGCGGAAGATCTTTCCGCACTCAAAGCACTCGGTGGACTTGTTCTGGGCAGCACGCCGGCTCTGCCGCGAGGCAGGGCGGTAGTCCAGATCCCCTTGGGCAAGTGGGCAGCTCTCCCCTGGTGCGGCGTTGCTGGTTTTCTCCAGGCGCCCACTGGTGCAGCTCTTCTTCTTGGGGTTGCTGGGCGAGTCCTGGTCTCGCTTGCGCTTCTCCTGGTTGACAAGGATATACTCTCTCTTATCCTTGTCGTAAGTCACATCCGCATCTGCAAGGGCCTCATCCCATCCCACATACTTCACATACTCTGAGGGCTCTACTACTTTTCCTTTAGTGGCCAGCTGCCAAGCTTGGTAGCTACTGACTGGATCCAGCTCGGCTACTCTTTTCCCAGGCTGTCCTCTTGTAACTCTATCCAGCGCTACAGATGGCCGTAGATTGAGACACTGCAAGAAAAACTGCTTCGTTACTGAAGAGCTCAGGCTCCCATCAGTCAAGCCCTCAGCTTTATCCCCAGTGCTGCCTGGCTGCACCCGGTAATGAACAACGTTATGCGCTTTCAGGCTTTCCATATTTGTAAACAGATTTCCACACTTGGTGCAAACTTCATATAGAGATAGGCCTGTCACAATTGTCTCCTCTTGTATCACATCATTGATAGTGGCTATGAGCTCCAAATCATTTTTTGGTTTGTTTTTGCTCCCAGACCTGGGGCCATGTGACTTCATGTGGTTTTTGAGAAACCAGGGCTCTTTGAATCTCCTGCCACAAATATGGCACCCGTGATCAAATGAGCCCCTGTGCTTTTTCATGTGAGCTTTCAGGAACCATGTTTGACTGAAGGCCTGACCGCAGACTTCACATGGAAACTCGCCCGCACTCAGCTCACTCTTGCAGTTCTCGGTATAGGCCTCCCCATTGGGGACCTGAGCTGTTATATGGTCCTTCTCTATGTGGTTTAACAGCGTCTCCTCCCTTAGGGTCATGTAGCTGCACAACCTGCACTTGAACGGTTTGTGGACCTGGTGCAGGTGCTGCTCCAGGTCTTTCTTCCTTTCAAATTTGTTTTTGCAGAAGGTGCACTGGTAAGAGGTTAGCTTGCTATCCTCCTCGGCTGGTACTGTCTCCATGACCTCCTTCTTGCTGCTTCTCAACAGGATCTTGCTGCTATCGACCTGAGAGGTACCATTCAAGATCTTGTTGCAGGCAGACGTACTTTTAGTGGGGCTGGTGCACCCGCCAAGGCCCTCTGAAACGCCCATCTCCCCCAGCTGCACCTCTCCCATCTCCACCTCATGTCCCTGACTTAAAGTGCCTGTCCTGTGACTACGGATGTGAATCTTAAGGTTGCCCTTTTGGGAAGCTCTGTGATCACAGTAAGGGCATTTGTAGGGCTTCTCACCAGTGTGCTTCCTCATGTGCTGCGACAGGGAGCTCTGAAAAGGGAAACTTTTACCGCAGATGCAACAGCTGTGGCACATGGTCTTGTCAGCATCCATGTCATTCTTGCTTAGTTTGCCAGGGCTGGAGGATCTCCGTAACTCCATTTCTGCCTCTCTGCTACGATCCATCTGTATTACTGCAACAATAGGTAAGCGGGGCAGGAGGACAAAAGCATGTCTGGCAGCAGAGGTGGGCTGGACCGCGTTTTCAATCATACGGCTCTGCAGAGAAGTGTTTTTATTGCTTCATTCTCAAGGTAACGCTTCTCCTTTCAGCTGCTCAGGAGAGTCCAAAGCAACAATTTACTTCTGTGTGCTGTGTAAGAAGATGGCATAGATCACCTGAAACAAGAATAAAACCATACAAATGTACAGATTGTTAAGTATATTCAAATCTATTTATGTATTTAACAACTTCCATCACTCACCCCACATTCAGAAGCATCCCATACAACAATGCATTGCACCAAAAAGCAGCAGTTTCTCCTTTTGCTGATACTACAGACTTCAATGATAAGTGTAATTACTAATAAGTAAAGTCCATAAAAAAAGAAAACATTCAATTCCATACACTGACATCAAAATGTCTTGAACAAAGTGCAAACTTTGAAAATATTTCTTGTTTTAAAACCAGGCAGAAGTGGCTAAAAATACACCTTAAATGAGGAAAACATTTCTTGAGGGGGTTATTACACTTTAAATCTGTGGCTTTACAGTCATGTGTAATTTCATATAAAATACTTACTTGTCAAAGATAAAAGGCTTTCCTAGAGACTTTAGCAAGTATCATATTCCTACTGGCAACTACATTTCTTTGCGTCTAAGACAGCTCTGCAGTGCTTGATGTGGCACACACAGAGCAGGCGCAGAGGTTGAGGACGCTCAGTGCTTTCATTAGAGAGCAAACAAGAATCCAGAGCCTGACAAGCATTCATGAAAACTAAAAGCTACCTCCTGATGGACAATGAAGAAAAAATTCTCCAAGAGTAAAATTTAGTCTCAAACTAAGAATGAACTGATAATGTGTGTAGGTGTCAAACTACCCTAACAGTGAGTGATTTATGTCAACACAGTTTACAGGGTACCACAGCACCACCCACCTCAATGAAACAGAATCTTCACCATAAACAAACAAAACAAGAAACAACTCTGATTAACAGAACAGCTTAATAAAAATTTAAATATTTTTGTATTTTGTCATGATTAAATGCAAGGGTTAGTATCCATCTCAGTGCAAGATGAAACACATCAGCAATTCTCCACCTTGTATATGCTAAAAACCAGTGGTCAAGATCCCCATAGGTTGTTTCTTCTCCAGTTACTACACTGCATCACAAAATCTTCCTCCCCCATCCCCATTAAGGACTACAAACATCACATGACTAACATCAAAGAACACAGCATTCTCTAATGAAGAGAACCGATCTATTGCCACATTAAGAAAACATCAGCTTCTTAAAGTGTAGCTAAAAATATGCAGAGCATTAACAAAACCATATATTAGCAAATCCACCACTTGACACTTATGGCTCAAAAAAGAGCTACAGATCTACAATTTCTCAGTGTTTTCACCTCCGACTCTCTTCAATATGTAAATAAATAGTCTAACCATATCACCAGCATGAGCTTAACAAAAAGGTAAAACTGTAACATTTATAATCTCAGTTACACACTAGAGAACAATTTCATTACATTTAAGTTAACTTAGCCTTCTTATTTGCTACAAAACCATTCACTTCTGGGTTTGCTTTTCTGCACATCTAGTATCCACTCTGCATGCTAAGAGTTATCAAACAGATCAACCCAAACCACCTTTTCTTCAGAGAGCTAACAATATTTAAGGGATGAGTTACAAAAGCAATTTCATTTCTTGAATGAAGCAATTTTTATTATTGTTAAAAAAAAAGAAATTTCACAAGTTCAGAAGTTCACATGAGCAGGAAGTTTACAAACTAGAGCATCTAAATTAATCCTGAAATTAGCTATCTAAAACCAAATTGAGGGACAGCCTCAGAAGACATTTCCTGGCTATATAAAGGATGCCAGCCACTGAAGCTGTGGCTGTACCACAAGGCACAAACACGAAAAACAGCAAATAAACGTGCAGCTTACCCTGCATATTGACGGGAAAAACAATTCAGAGTAACATCTTATTTATTTGACCTATAATCTAACTGCCAATTAACAACTCATATTGCCTTATAATCAAAGACTTAACCTAAAACTCATTAAATTATACACCAGGTAACTTCTTGTTAAAATATACTATCATGTTAAATTCAAACAACAGCTTCTTCAGAAATGTTTCACACCATTTCAGGGGGGAAAAAAAAAAGGAAGTTTTGGGGACAGATTTTTTGAGGTTACTTTATACAATGTTTTCTACATTCTTATTTTTCCACAGTTTACACTAGTGAGAATACTGCTTTTACTGGCAGGCTGACTTTAAACTAACGACTTTTTTCAAATTTATTTTTAAATATAGATCCCATTTTAACTCAACTTTCTACAGCATTTCCTGTCTGAAAGTTCAAAAGAGCTCTAAGAATCAAACTTAGACAAGAATGCTACATGCAGCAGTTCAAGCACATATAAATCCAAAGCTTCGGAGTCCCTTTGTTTACTTGGCCACATATTCCCTGGGCTTAGTCTTGACATATTCCACTTCAATTATTTATAGCATTTTCATTAATGAAACTTAGTTATGAAAATGAGGCTATGAAGAAAGCATTACTTGTAAGAAGGGTATTAGCCATTCACAGGAGATCCTCCTAGCCCTGTATTAAATTAGGCCAGGGGATCGGGGGAGAGAAAGAGTTAAAAAATTAATGAATTATTTTATTAGTGTAAAATACTTATTGGAAGTGTTATTATCTTCACCAAAATATTCTGAGAAAAATTCTTCTGTCTTTATTATTTTATCTTGGCCAATGTGCTGCAGTTTATAACTTTAGAAACTGAACTAAAGTATTCCTAGACTTGAATTACTTATATTCACACACATTTAATGCTCATAAAATTTCAAGTCGGATCTTCCAAAGACAAAAATTCCTTTGGGAGAAAGGCTGATCAACCAACCTGAGCTTGCTTTATACAGTCTGTGAAGGTCTACCTTAAGCCTTGGTGAATCGATGGACACAAACATATAAACACCTCACGACTCTCCCCATATGTCATCTGAGTGCCACTTAAAAATGATTCTTCTCTGCAGGACAGCAAAGATAGTTGACCATTGGAAAGCAGTACACAGAATAACAACTTTGAAAAAAGCTTCAATTTACAACACTGAGCATACAAAATAAGGGGAAAAAACATTTGTAAAAAATCCTACCAATAGGAAATAAAATTCTGGCTTAATAATTTTTACGTTAATATTAATTACCAAATATCAAAGGTGAAACAAAGGGTGGAAGACATCAACTGTAAATGAAATCACATCTATTACTCTTTCATTGAGAGTAAAACCTTGCCATAGCTATTTTTGTTTCTTCCTGGATGACTGTGATGATAAAAATACTTGTATTTTGAAATAATTCCAAATCTGAAAGTATTCTGAAACAATTCTCTTTCAGCACACATGGAATGCAGCCACCTCCAGCTACCTTCAGGCTACCAAGTGTTTCATCTCTCACTAATTTCAGGTGGTAACAAGTAACCTTTCCCTGCTTTGGTCCAAACTCACCCTGGAGCTCCATAGCACTGGTTTGCCGCACAGAATCCACAGCAGTGTCACATCCAGCCTGCAGATTTCTCCCAGACTGTCACAGCATAGAAATCCCCACTCGCAGAGAGGCAAGCATAAGAAAATGCAAGTGAATGTAAACTGCAAATTGACATGCAGTCTTTAGAAACATTGTGTTTTAATGGCACCACAGTCTATGCCAAATGCCATACAACTTCTTGGGGGTAGGAGCGATACTTTGTTGTAAGGGGCATATGAACTAGATTATTTTGTTGAATTAGGAATCATCAGTTCATGTAGAAGCAGCTGGCCAGTATCCATGAGACATTTTCAGCCCCTTTAAAACACACTAAGGCACTTAACATCACGGTTTACATGCAAGTTTAAAATCTATAGCAAGATGGAAGAGAAACATAAACAAAGACCCAAAAACAGGAGGGGTGGTGTGCTGAGAAATGCTTTTACACAGCCAAATACTTAGTTATAAGGCTTGTTCCTGCACTATTGCCTCACAGAGATTCTTTGCCTTGACCCACATGGGAATAAATACAAACTGTTATTTATTCCCCTAGTCCCCCTGAAGGGAAAACAAGCTTGTCTACAAACTTAAACCAAGCACTTGTCAGAATCTACTCTATTTCAAACATTTAGGCATAAAAACTTCTCCAGTTTTTAAAACTAACTTGGATGAAACTCTTGGCTTGAGAGAAAACACATTTGACCAAAGTGAGTTGCTCTCAAAACAGAGCCCCAGAATCTTTTCCAATATCAGCCATTGCTTCCCCAGTGAAGCCATGGATGCCCGTCCCTGCCAGCAGCTTGGCAGGTACACTGGTGCATGGATGCATATCCTGAAAGGGCACCAGGTATCTGAGCACCAGGTATCACAGAGTGAGACAGACCCTCTTAAGGACCTTTTGTGCCTCTTGGAAAACAAGTAATAAAAAGAGTAATTGAAAATAAACAACACAAGAGAATTGCTGGGGGAAAAAGAAAAAAAGAATGCAAAAAATACCACATTGGAAAAGTAATTGCAAATTCATTCCTTACATACAAATATCCTGCGCAGTGGAGACAGAAAAACATAGAAGAAAATGATTCCTGTTTCTACATACAGAAGACTATAAATTTTTAAAAAAATTTAATTAAACATGACTTTAAAAATCATACGGCATGAGCTACATGAGTAATAAAGAAGAACATACAATCTGGTAAGCTACACAGACCTATTCAAATAGCAGAGTGAATCTTTTAAAACAAACTGCCTTCAGTCTGGGTGTATTTCAAGTCCCATCTGAAAGATAAATGCACTGGAGAGATATCGTTTTTCTAATCTCCAAGAGGTTTGAACATACAATCCAACCACTCCACCATGTTCCTCTGCCAAAATCAACAAGGACTTAAAAAACAAACAAACAAACAAAAACCCAACACACCATGCAATGTGAGGTGTGATCTTGTGGAAAAATATCATACTGAAATTCCTTTTAGATGATGAAATGATAGGACATAGCATGTAAATATCTAGACGAATTGGAGGAGATTGAATGTTTCAAGAACAGCAACCTGGAGAGAGGATCTCTCCTGATCTGAGAAGGCTCTGGTTGCCTCAAACAGGCTTTGCCATTCAAAGAGATCAGAAGAGAGGAAAGTGCAGGAAGAGAGAGGACAAAAGACAGAGAATATTTTACAATTGCCCCACTAGCCTCTGAGCTCACTGAACACAGATCTTTCTCCCTCTCCATGTCTTCTTCCAAGGCTACAGACTCCGTCCCCTACACACACACCAGCCTCACCCTACCTGCACACCCTCTTCCTGACTTTATGAGGAGACACTGCTTCTTGTGGACATCCAGACATGCCATAGAGGGTCTGTCCATTACCCTGACAAAATGCTCAATCCTGCCGTCCTTATTTAGGCATCAGTCCTACCAAAATGCCTCTTATGAACCACGTCACCAGACCATTTATGCCTTGAATATCATGATAGAATCCTTCAGACCACACCAGGGCACAGAAGAGCAAGCTTATCCTCAAGCAGTAAGCCTATAGCTGATTTTGCAGGAAATCCTAGCATTCTGCAACTGATAAAGATGAAGGCAGCATAACTGTGAATTGATTTTCTTAGAGTAATCCAAACTAACCCAAAAAAACTCTATCCAAAAATCCCAAGTCAGTAGTAGAAGACTGACAAATTTTCAAATGTATTCAGTTATTAAAAGCAGCAATCTTGACAACAGACCTCCTAAAGTCTGTTTAAGCCTGCCAAAACTGACACAGGACTGAAAAAAACCCCAAAACAACCAACAAAAACAGAAACAAAAACAAAATAAAACAAACAAACAAAAAAAACCTCCTGGAAAAACAAACAAGGAATTTCTATTAGTCTATTTCCACTTGGGCTTTATAAAATCCTTCAGCAGCATTTTGCAACACTTTTTTGTTTAATTATTTTCAACCAGTCTTCCCCTGCAGCTGGTGAAGCTCTTCCCATTTGCAAAGTTTGCTGTCTGAACTCTGAGATATTGTTTTGAGCTTCTGCAAATACATCATGTGTTTTTGTGTCTTTCTCCCTCCATGAGCTAATGACATTATGCAGCAGCCTTCGGAGCGGGCAGCCAGGGCTGGGAAAGCAGTCAGGCCTTTCTCAACTGATGCCGCACCCTTCGCAAGGGAAAGAATACAATGAAATAAGGGAAAAAAAACCCTAATGCTGAAAAAGCTGGAGGTAGGCATCTGTAGAGAGATGATCGCTCTCAAAACAAAGCCAACAAAACCTCTGTAACCCAGATTTTTTTGTGGCTCCTCAAGAAGCAGTTCAGGAGCAAGGCAGGGTGGGAGGGAGTTTGCTTTCACACTGCTACGGGGATATATTGAGAAACACAGAATTGTCACCCACTCAGTACATATTTTGTGTTTTAGTATACTGTGTGTGTTTGTCTTCTGAGAGACAAAGAAATGCACTTTACTAGTTACACTTTAGTGTTCTAAGCAATGAATTGAAATGTATCATTAACATCCAGGACAAGCTTTATCTTGCTAACAAAACAAAGGGACTATTCTTTGAACAAATTGAGGGGGAAAATCCCATAATGACAATGAAGAGTTCCTCTCCCTAAAAACTGTGCTGCACAAGAGTAACAATTACAGGCTTATATTCTACAGACGGGGGTTGCGGATGGCTGCATGAAGCGACGCATTCACTATTGGGAGAGTAAGTACCATTGATGACAAGGCCTTGGGGCTTCTGCTGTTCACAGACCAATCAATAATCCATTATGAACAAACTACATTTCCCCTCTAATATGAAGAAATGAATAAAAGGGAACCAGTAACACTAGCACTTTCACGGGAAAAAAACCCAACAATGCAGAAATCACGAAATGCCACCACAAGTCTTAAAACTATCGGTGGTGATTAACACTGACAGAACTACCCACAATAATCCTTTATTTTAGAGCAGTTGCAGGAAACCACTACATTATACTCAAAAAAAAAAAAAAAGCTTATTTTAAAGACAAGATTTTTTTCAAGGCTACTTAATCTGGCTTTGGGACAAAACAAAAAGCAAAAACCAATACTAATCTTTCAAGGCAAGGAGAAGAAAATGAACTAACTTCACCCAAACATCTACCAGCTTGCTTCACACTGTTTTCTAATGCAACATAAATAAGAACTTCTAATTAGAAATAACTGTCCAAATGTGACTGGTCAACCATAACAAGACTTTATTGCAGCAGCTGCGTTACCATCCAGACATGAGGCCCTGAAACTGTTGTTCTCCCATTGTCATTGTCACATGCTACAATACAATCAAGAGAGGAGCCATTTAAACAGCACAGCCACAGTAAACCTCAGCATGCTCAGTCCAGTTCCTATCTAGATCTCTGAACACAGGACCAGAAGGCAGAAGAGGACAAAAGCCGTCCTGAAAAATTACAGATAAAGTACTTAAATTTAAAATTAAAAAAAAAAAAAAACACCGAACAGAGAGAAAAAAGAAGTTACTGATTTTTCTGATGAGTAACAGTAAATTAGACCCAAAGGAAACAGAGACTGATATTACTAATGCATAAGGCAGTCTATGTCCTTTTTCTGAAATGTAAAGACTAGTAGTTACAGTTGACCTCGTGGGGTGGGGGGCTAGCAGGAATGAATGCACAATGTGATTATTGATCAGCCCTAGAAAAGCCAAGAACTGCACTAGCGCAGATGTGATTTTTCTTTTCCTACAGTCATTAATGATATATATTGGCAAGTCAAAAGCTCTTATTTTGACATGCTGTAATAGTATTAATTCTGAAAATAAGCTTCATCTTAAATGGAAAAAAAAATTTAAAAAAACAAAACAAAACAAAAACAAAAAAACCCAAAACAAACCAAGAAACTAAACAAAGAAAAGTATCCTTCTCCAATTTATTTCATGTAACAGTAATGTTTTCCTATTTGGCCACACCCACCAAGGGAGTTACTTTAGTGGCTTACTATTCCTCTAGACTAAGAATTAAAAGCTGAAGAAACACTTACAGCTCTGATAGTTTCAAACCAGAAAGTCAGCCAGTTACAAGCAAAGTCACCTCAATATTGTGTATTACCTCCTTATCCAAATCAATGGCATTGATGCTGTCTATTCATGCATATCTATGGAAATGCATATATATATATGGGCAGCACAGTATTTTCCCAGCATCCAATAATGCTTTTTTATTTAATGATCTTGTTAGGGCTTCCACTACAGACCAATTTACACAGAGTTGCAACATGGGCATTTTAAATCTTCAGCATGGGGGCTGACTTCAAACTGTATGGGCAGCGTATTTTCCTGCCAACATGCTCTGTTGCAGGCTCAGTTTGTATCTTAAAATGGTAAAACGCAGGAGTGCAGCACATTGCACACAGAGACACTCACACACTCCTCCTTGCTGCCTCTTTCATCTGCCCCATCAATGCAACCTACACACATCCTCAGCTGCCATAAGTGCACACAGTGCCATGAAATCAATTTGTATCAATTCAGAAGCTTTACCCCATGCTAAAACTGGAATGCCTTTGTGCTGTGTAAATCAAGACCTAAATTCAAGAAAAACATAAGCATAATTGAAAGTAAACATTTTGAATGTTGATTTCCTACCCCAGCAAAAGTTACACAGCAACCTTGCCCTAAGTGCCCAAATTCCATTCTGTCACAACGAACAATTACACCAGTAAGGAACAAACTTCAGTGCTTTAGTAGATTCATACAGCACTGTAACAACTTGTTCATGGCAAACCTCAAATGCAAAAATCTGTCTCTTTAATACCAAGCAACTTTACAGCTACAGCTACGTATTTGCCAGGTCAATGGAAGGTAAATATTATTTCTACAGGACATTGCTACAAAATAAGCTGCATGGAGAATTAAGAAACTCAAGGTAATAAATTAATTTCGCTCATACCTAATATATCCTACTGCTCAAATGGCTACAGTAAAATTACCTTATAAATGTGTTGCCAAGTGTTAACCTGTTAACAAAACTACACCACTGTGTTTTGATTAACTACTAACATCTTACTGCAACAAAAAATTATTTTTGAAGTGACACCAGCAAGTTGTTTACTTACTTTTACCTCCTCTACAGTATTATGAAGGAATTGTAAAGCAGTGAAGCAAGAGCAAACAGACTGCATTAAAAAACAAAACAAAAATAACAAAAACAAACACAACAACAAAAACGTGTTGGGGTGGGAAGAAGAGTGGGAGAGAGGGAGAAAGGGCAGAGCAACTGTGTCCTACAATACAAGGAGGGATAATCATATGCAATAAGCCATAAAAACATTCTGTTAAACATTACCTTTTGAGATAGCACTGCTTAATGCTGAGAAGCAACACAAAACTCACAAAACACACATCACTAAAACCTCATTTGCAAACGTTGGGTTACTTTTTTATGTGTGTGTATATATATATATATGTATGTAGAGAGATGTAGATATAAAAAGTATTTCACTGTAAGTTCTAGTAAAGCACAAACCAGCATGGATGAACTCTATTTTAGGAAGCTTTCTTAAACATTTAAGAACTTAAGCAGGTAATTCATTAAGACTTTCTCAATCACACTTTTTCCATTCTCTGCAACATTTCTGAATGTCAAGCATGCAGACTATGCCCAGGCCCAAGCAAAGACAATGCACTTCAAAGATCCCAAACCAGCCAAGCCGAAGCTTGCTCTACACCAGCTGAGACTCAGGAGCTACTATATTGCCTAAACTGCACACAGCTTTGGCTCTGTGACACCAATCCAGAACTGGCAGAGGACACTGCTGAAAGCCAATCTGTGGCTAGCCAGTGACTCAGAAATACCTTCATTTCACCTTCTTTATACTTAGGTACCCAGTACTGCTGAAGATCAATTCATCCACAAACATTTGTGATGTTGAGCTTATCTTGCACTTATTAATAAGACACCTGACTGCTACTAGTTAAAAAGAAGGATCACAAGTTCCTAAGTTCACAAGCAGTTTTAAAGATGAGAAGATGTCAGCTTTTGTTTCATTACTCCAACAATTCATTTCAAAGCTTTCTCCAGTTATCACTGTGAAAAGCTATTTCCAGTACAACATGTGTTTTTAAAAACAAAGGGAAGAAAGCAATAGCCTTGTATGTATATCAAATGAATACAAAGCACAAGATGACTGTTCCTGGATTTCAAAGCTTCCAGTCAGGAGAAAAGAAACTAAACCTAAAATCAAGTCTTTCAGCTGTCAGTTGGTCTGGCTTATTTTGGTATGAAATACTAAACTATCTTTGTGGAACATCGCTGCAATGTATCACCCAAAAGAGACATGCATTGCATCAATCCTCATAAATAAAACTTCAAGGCACATTTTACCAATCCTGTTAACTTTGCTCTCATTACGGCACAACGTAAGATATGCTTCAGAATCTGGCAGGTCAGGACACTGTGAAACCACAAGATAAACCCCAGTAACTGTTCTGAACTACCCTACCTGTACTTCCACTCTCCTTGCCATTTGAGTCTTTAGGCCAGTCCCTCACCTACAGTGTACAAGTAATTTTCCCAGAACTCCAAGGATAGACAGAAATTTACCCAAGTGCAGAAATTTATTCTGTGTTACATGCTCTGTGAAAAAGAAAAGCCTGAATGGATGGCTATGCCCAAAACTATTTGTGAGCTCATTGCTGGCCTTGGGAACAGGAAGATAGAGTTAACAGCAGAAAAAAGCAACAGAACAAAACCCATTCCTACTTAGATACTCTTGTAACAGCCTCAACACACAAATGCTAAACAACTACTTGAAAACAAAACAAAACCTCTGAAATTATCACTCACAGGATAACAAGCAAGCAAGCCCGCAAGAAAGGTCTGTTGCACAGGCTGTTGCCAGTTTATTTTTCCATACACTACAACTTGCAAGACAAATCTATCAACTGGTAAGAAAACTATGAATTACATACACCAAAAACACAAATCTGTTTGCATCACAAAATACTATAAACTTTATTACCCCTTTCAAAGAAATGAGTCCATGTACCACATGTAGACACCAACACCCTCTCCTCTGACACTCTTCACAACAGACAACTCAACACACCCTCGTTACTATACATGTCTCTTCTCATCCACTGCAGTCCATGTCCCTGTGCATCCCACTCGTGCTCACACCACTTCTGTGGCACTGACCTCCTTACTGCTACTCTCCTACCTGGCTCCATGCCACCTCTGACATCACTGTGCCTCCAAGTCCCAGCTATCCATGCACACTGCCTGCCTGTCAGATCCCTTCTGGATCACCTACAGCCAACTGTCAGGCGCACAATCCCTTCCCAGCCACTGCCACCCTGCAGACATAGTTTAAAGGCCACTTCTTTTCCCCACTCTTCCCTTTCTGTCTGCCTGCTCTTCAGCCCTGCTTTCTCAGTTCTCCTCAACACTTCTGCTTCTTCCAGGAGCACCTTTGTCTTCTTCTCTCTCCCAAATCTGTTTGGACCCTTTGTGATTAAATCTTCCATTCAAGCCCTCCCTTGTTAGCACAGCTTCAGTCCCTGTTCACGGGGTCCTTTTCAGACTTTTATATCCTCAGCTACAACAGAGTCAGTTCCAGCCACCAAGCTCAGAACTTGTTCATCTCTGTCTTTTCAGTAGCTGCTGCTCTCCCAAAAACCAAAGGATGCCAACACCCATGTCAAATGCCTCACCAGTTAGATTCAAGCACCATTCTTCAAGGACCCATGCATTTCCACCCTCACCCACCTCTTTTGTGTGGGCAGTGATTCACGCTCCCTATTACATCTTTTATATTGGTTTCCCATTTTCCTACTTTTGACTTGTCTTCGGACATTGCACTTAGAACTGGTTTTTCATTACATTTTTCATTCATTCTTTTCTCACAAGTAACTCAAAATTGTTTTCCAGAAATAAATCCATCACTCAGTTTTGTTGGGTTTTTTTCCCTCTAATGTATAATATGTGCACTACATATTGCTATGTTCTAATTGGCATGTATATTCCTCAAGGCAGGGACTTAAGATCCTTTATATGTACTCTTTTATGTACTTTTATACAGTGCCAAATGTTCCAACTTCAAATAATTTCTAAGAGCAAATTATCATTATGAAGTCAAGATTCACCTTTTCAAAGAGTCAAAGTCCCTCTTTTCATCAGACACACTGACAGAAGTTGAGAAATACGTTCTTTCCCATGAGCTCTGAAAGTAAACTAAATCCCCTCTTCTGCCTTAGCCAGAGTTGATCTAGTTAACCAAAAAGACCATCAGATAGTAAAGAAGCTAACAAGGCATAAATCACACATCACTAACCTCTAGCCTCCCGGAAACCTAGATTTCCAGCCAATGTTATGCATTTACAAGACATTAATTACAAGCAAGAAGTATAACAACAAAATTCAAGTGTCACACTTCCCTCCGTTTCTTCACAAGCAACTGGGAAAAAAGTGTGCTATGAGGAACAGCAAATTAAAGTGTAAGATCATTAGTGATGAGGTACTCCTCTTACAGGGGTTAATCCCTTCCTACACCTGGGACTGTAAGTATGATTTGAAAGCTTTCCAAACTCACTTTCCTCCAGAACGTGCATGCTGCTTTGTATCACACATGTTACCATCATTCTGCAAATAGAAATCTCCTTCTCTACCCCCTCAGGGCATTGCTGAAGCGAGTGGATTTTCCACCAGAGAAGCACAATGTAACTGTGACTCTTTAACTCCAAGAGCAGAATGTGAGCCCCACTGCAAAATCCTTAAACCTGTTACACAACAAATAAGCATGGATTACAGCATGGCTGGTTCATTATGGGATGTTTTGTGATGCTATTCCTAACACACAAACGCCATTTTGTCTCGGCCACATACATAAAGACCATTCTCCTATTTTTTTGTTACACATCTTTACCATCACTTTCACTTCTCTGCATGTCACCCACTTATTACTCACCTACTCCCTATTTAATATACTTTTAAACCCTAGACAGCGCTAAATAATCACAATACCACAGTATTATACTTGCTCTGTATATAAACAACAGCTCCCGCTATAGTTACTTGACACTTCTTACTATCAAAACAAACCATTTATAACTATGTATTTAATACTTCATGGCTACTTCACTTGCAGCACTAAACAACTAACTAAAATAAATAAAAAAGGGCCAATCTAAGCTGAGGAGGTTTATATTTCAGCAGAAATATTAAGCAAAAGTTACAGAAAATGCCTGACTAAAAGCACATTTTTAGGCAGGTATAATCTAATTTTGGCAGGTTTACAACACTCAGTTACAATCTTTGCTAATACTTTAGAGGATTTGGGGGTTTTATTTTTTTTTAAACAGGTATAGATAAGCGCACCAGTATTTACTTCCCTAGGTAAGGGGTATGTTTATCAAAGCCACTGTTCATAATCTGAAAAGAAGATTTTCTCACAAGAAAAAACCTGCCACATATATTAAAAAAGCCCTCAGCCTCACAACTTGACTCGCAATAAAAAACACAATCTTGAAAGAAAAACACACACAGCTGTATTACTGCTGTGCATGGGGTCAAAAGTACACCACCTTATCTATAATCAAGTATTTTCTAAACATAAGGAAATTTTTTTCATTAAACCCTTGTATCAGGCTTGTAATCAAGTAGGACAACTCTTTTCAATATCACAACTCTGAATAGACTAAATGTATACTCAGTGTATCATTCCTTATTCTGTCACACTTCTATACTGAGAGGCTTTCAAGTACTTGCTTAAGTTGCCATGTGTGATTAACAAAATTAACAAGTCAAGGTGTTAAAAACAATATCCAAAAACAGGTTTGGATAAAACCTGCACAGAAAGCACAATAAAAAAGATTATCTTAGTACTGCCAACTCAGAGCACTAAACCTCATGGGTCAGACATTTAAATATCATGATACATCCATGAACTCTGGAGAGGTTTTTGAACAGTGGATTTTCTTATTTGTCTTTTGAGCTTTTACAGTACGTTCAGTCATATTTCAAGCTTCCTCCAATAATAACAATGTCAAGGAACTTTCTGGTTTTGGAGGCTTGCATCTTCTGTTTTAGAACCACTGGACTGCAGAAAAAGGGACTCTGGGAAATGATCCATACCTTCTACTGTTAAGAAGTGGGAACACCACAACTGAAGCAAACAGATGTGGTATTTCTTTGCTCTGCCTCTTCACTCATAAAATACTCCTCAGAAGGCTACAACAGCTTACCTATAAACACCTAATACAAGGGGATGGAAAAATCTCTATACATATGCATTCAGTGCAAGGCCAGTGAGATGTACAGACCATATGCAGTCTCCACTTACTCCACGGCATTTACAGGTAATCAAAAAACTAGGCAAAAGAAAACAAGCTATTTTATTTTGTTTGGAAAAAAGTAGTATTTTTTGTAGGTATGTAACGCTTGAGATCTAGGTTAATAAATATCTTCTGTAATGCTTTAGACTAGATGTCACAAAATTAAGAACACTAAAGATAAAATATAATGTTAAAAAATATCTTAACTTGTTGCACCTATATAACCATATAAAAATCTAGATACTCACTGACAGACATCCAGTGCCATACTCCTATTCCTTGGGCCCAGCTACCTCTCTCCTGCAGGACTCAAGTTCTCTTTGGTAAGTCTGTCAGGTGCCTTCTGGTCAAATGTGGCACAAATATTGCAAAATCTCTGAATGGCACTAAAAATACTTTGATCTTCTGCCAGAGTGTTTCTGGTATAACCCTGCATGTAAGTAGAATGGATGGTGACATCACTACTGTAAGGCAAGACAGCTGTGTCTCACTGTGCTGGTCATTTGCAAAACTGCCTGTGTTAGGTATAGGTAAGGGCAGCTGCAGCATCTGCTAACCCTCTAAAGAGGAAAAGATTTGGTTGTTTCAACACAAAGTACTAGATGTCCCATAAAAGAGAAGTCAACAAACCAACACTCTGAGATACAGCAATTATGCTGGAAAATAAGACCCAGAATAGCATCTGTTTCATCATTTATTCTCTAGCATATTATCAAATTGAAACTTGTGAAAACAGTGTTCCTCCATATGCTTCACACAACAAACCAAAGGTACGAAGGGTGGTCTCACACTGCTAAGTAGATGTTTCCTCATGCTGCCTTCTAGACGACTGGACCAACAGAGGCTGGTCCAGGCTCTGAAGTGGTGTTTGGTCACCAAGGGTCCTCATCATTGGTCAGCATGGTACTTCTTGCACAAGACAACTGCTCCTTGGAAACCTCATTATGGCAGTTTGATACAGCTCATTTAATCAACAAGTTCCTCTCATCTCAGGGCATAGAGAAAGACTGCCACTTTACAAGAAGTTTAGAATACTCAAGGATTTGGTTACAAACTGTGAGTAAAACTCTAACCTGAGTCAAACAGGTGTCCCTTCCGACTTACCATGCTGACTTCAGTGAAGTCACTGCACATCCACATAAGAAGGGAGACACCAGCCCTTCAGTTCTTGTTTTGAAGTGCAAGACTGACATTTATCTTCCTTACACATTTGGAATTATTTCCTTTTGCACCAGAATACTTTTTACATCCTGTCTGAGCCCATCAGCTGGAAACCAAGGCACCCAAGATTTTAATAAATTTCCCGAAACATCTAGCCCCTTACCACCATCTAACTGATTCAAAAGAGGCTCAACATTTGCAAATGGACAAACCCCTGAAAGAAGAGCCCATACAGGGCTAAAAAAACAAAAAGACACAGACACGACCTCTAGCTTGGTCACTGAGCTGCAAACTGGTCAAACTGGGAGGGTACTCCAGTAGGAGTTACCACTAAACACTTGTCCCACTTCTCGTGCTCCTTCCCCAAGCAGTTCCCACCAAGCACTGTCAGAGGTAACATACAGGACAAAGCACATGAACCTCCAGCCTGACCCAGTGCAGACCCTCTTACAGTCCCATAACTATTAATAACAAATCTCAAGCCAACTGCTACTGTATAAGAAAAAGGCGAAGGCCTCCCTGCATTCAGATCTTACAGCCCAGCCACCTGGGGACTCACTTTTATGCAACCACAGAACTTCAGGGCAAGTCTTATCTTTCACGGCAAGTTACAAAACAGCTGGTGCTGCAGCCATCCAGTGCACAGCCACCATCTCCAGCAGAGCAGTAGGAACAAGCCTTGCCAAGGTAAGATGACTCCCTTCCCTGCCTTTTTATGAACACATGCGAGAGGTCAACAGTCTCCAAAAAAGCTGATAACACAACTTTGAAACTGGGAAGGCAAATAGTGCTGATTCCTCAGAACATGGGGAAAAAAAATAAAGCTCTAAAAACACACACATCTCCCACTCTGCTACCTGTTCTGTTTCTGTGTCACAACTTCCCACCACTCAGAGGCTGTCAGTAATACAGATATCTTCCTTACTACAAACCAAACACTGTCACGGCTGCCTACTTGAGGCTTCAGAGATATGCTCCTTGGATTTCCATTGAATGAACTCAAGTGACCAACACACCAGTTGTCTTGCAGCCAAAGGGAAGAAACAAAAATCAAGTAAAAAAAATTTAACTAATGACAGAGGGTTTTTTTAATCTTAGGCAATGACATACAAAAAGATGTCAGTAAGATTTAAAGGGCATTCAGTACGCAGATTTCTTGAGTGAATGGCATGCTACTATGAAGAGTGGACATTATCACTGTGTTTGTACACACACCAGACTTCATAGCTTTCACTGTGAAACCAATAGCTTCTCTGTTTGAAACAGCCAAGCTCATCTGTAGCAATTTTGCGGCTAACAAGCATTTGATTTCACTTTTCAGCAACAATACAGCCATCATATTACAAATACCATCAAATGAAAATTTAATTATTTTCTAAGAGTCACTTGGTAGCTGTTAATGAAGGCAAACTGTTAGAGAAATCCTGCCAAAAGAAAGTAATGACCAGATGTGTACCAGTGCAGCAAGGTCTTAACCTAACTGAATAACAACTTTAAATCATTAAAAAGAATTGGACTCATCTACTGTCAACGTTCATCCCAACAGTTATTTTAAAGCATTTCTCCCAACTCACACTCTACATAAGCTCTCGAAAAAAGCAGTTCAGAAATCATGAAATATATGTAAATACCTAAATAAGAGAAAGAGCAACAACGTTACAGGGTTTCACATTTAAATAGCAAATTGTTTTCAGTAACTTCTATTAACCTCTCTTTACAGCTTTTTCAGAGTTCATAAGGCTTCCTGCAGCCTAAAATAAAACAAAATGCGGAGCTGTCAGAAAGCTATAGATGCACACTTTAATTACCCTACATTAAGTAATTTTGTCATCTGCATTAACATTGTAAACCAAAACAACACATGCAGATCCAGGGATGCGTTTGCAATACTTTGCACCCTTGTCCACCACGCCTGTGCGGTAGCAGCTAATTATGGGGATGAGCAATGCCAATATGGAGCTTGTGCTTGTATTGCAAAAAAGAGCAATTCGTAGTCCAGCTTAGTTTTAAGTGCCCAGCATGATGGCTTGGAGAAAAGGCTCACATTTTGTACTTATATTATTAGATGAGTATTTTTCACAAAGCTGAAGTGAACTATGTTTCCATATACATCACATAATCAGAAAGCACAACTGAACCACCCCTTTGTATCACTTTACATTTCTTTACAAGGGATCTGCAACCCAAAAAATATTTAAACCACTCTGATAACACTGATATAAAACCACTGAACTCCAAGGCATAAAAGCACAGCACCGAAATATCAGATTTAAAACTATTTCATTTGTGCATCTTTATTAGAAGAATGATTATTGCTTCACTGGTTCATATTCCCATATCTCTGGCCTATTGAGCAAATAAGTGAAACAACATCTATACATTTTATAATTAAGTTATCTCCACATTATTGTTGTTCTTCTCCACTGCTGAAAGCTCTAAAGGAAGAAATGCTGTTGCCGAGCACTGGAGTCACTCCTCATTTAATGTACCTTATAGAACAAAGGCTGAAGTCAAAAGTTGGTCTCAATCATTCAGCAAAATAAAATTTTTCCAAGGACAGTCTCTACAATGAGCAAAAATCAATCATCAGATGTGCACAGAATCACAGTTCTTCACCCATCAATTCGAGCACTTACAGCACTCCTGCAAGGGTTACAATTTTTTTAATTATTTGAATCACTTCTCTAAAGAAACACAATCACCAACCAAAAAACTACATGCAAGGTTTTAATATTCTCTTAGTGTCTTTCCATGAAGTTTGTTCTAACATTTTTCCAGCTGGCCAAGAAAAGCAAACACGTGTCAAGGTCAGAGAGAAATAAGTGATTCTTGCTTCATCTGAATTCCAGTTCTGGGCAACAAAAAAATTCAGCAATTTAAACAAGAAACTGGCTTGATAGTCCAAAATTAATCTTTCCTGTGAATGGAGAAGCAACATGTAGCAACTCTGTCTGCTTCTGCTTGTTTCATCGAGAGGAGGACAAAATTTTAAAAAAAGCCTTTTAGTTGGTCTTGCTGAAGATCTGCAAGTAGTGGCTGGTTTAATAAAGCTATACTTCAAGGAAGCACATGATATGTAAATCAGACCAGAGTAGCGTGTTGCTTTCCTAACACTACAGTGCTAGTTTCTTATATGAACAAGAGCCTCTTGTACAAAAATTCTGAGAATAACCAAGTGCTGCCAGGTCACCATTTCTTGTCATACAATTTAGTGTAGTTCTGGTGACATGGCAAGCACTCTACGGCTTTACTATAGCTTGCTTAGAGCTTAACTTGCTGCATTGGTTTTTTTTTTAAATCATTTTATTGGAATAAATTCCCTTTTGTGACAGACACTGTTCCTACTGGGTATTGAAATAACAGAGCATACATAATCATGAGGATGTTTCCTTAAAATCTGAACCAATACAGCACTGATTCAGGAGGAAAAAATATTTCTTCTAAAACCAGTGCCATCCTTCATCTAAGAAAAGCAGTAAGAGATGAGACCAGTACCCCAACTTTAGAAAGCACAAAACAATTCAGAAGTAGGCAACAGCATCCTTCTTTGAAAAGGTGTCTTCTTGACCTCATGCTTTGAGTAGCCCTCTCATGCCAGCAGTCATACGTCATAACCTTCGAGTTAGCCTCAGCTGTAATGTTTTACTCTGATAAATATCTTGGTATAGTGAGTTCCACAGGTCAAATGTCTTTGAGAGGTCAGCTCATTCTTGCACCCAGCCACAAGACATTTCTTTTCACTCAAGCATAGCTTCCATTCCACAGACGGTTAACAGGCAATACTGCGTTTGAATATAAGTTCAATGTAGAGTATTGGTAACATAACCTGAGCCTAACACAATCTTTCCTCGGTAACTACATTTAATTTGAAAGAGATGTTAAGCCAGTTTTACCATACAGTATATTTTTTATACTTGCACATGCACAGACAGACAGAGAGCCATAAATGGAAATTTTCAAAGTAGCCAAAAAGTCTTACATATCATATTATGAAGGTTCCTTTGAAAACTTCAGCTATGCTTTTTTCAAGTCTCCTTATTTGCTAAGTATTTGATAAGTACTCAATAATGCATACCTAGAAAGGAAAAAAAAAGTCTCTTGCACATAGAAGGAAGTTGTTAAAGATAGTGGGATGCAGGTTATAGTCTGAGTTTTTGAGGGAATACTTTTTGGTCTACCCCTTAGTGTATGGGAGCTCAGTATGCTTTAACTGCTGCTTTGAAAATGACCTATTTTGTCTTCAGAGTAAACCAAAAAGTGTCTGAAACCATTAAACTTCTAAGTAATACCCAGAACAACTGGACACATAGTGGATTCTGCTCAAAATTTAATAAAAGAAATATTTTATATTGTCTGAGGGAATCTAGGGTGTCCTGAGCCCCACAGCATGTCCACACTGTATGGAACTATTTCAGGATGCATTTAAAACTGCTCGTTCATGAATAAACTTTCCTAAAAATTGTAGTCTTAGCACTCCCATGTTTTGTTGTATACTGCTTGAACAAAATTATCTGATACACATTATATGTCCTAAAGTGGCCTACATTAGAGAAAGCCTCATCTGTCTCCTCATTCCACACAAAATGATTAAACTGTCCTGAGTGGTAAAGTCATCATTTCATAATTATAACTCTAAATTAAGGCTTTTGTGTTGCTAATTCTCCAGGAAAACTTGCACCTATGTTTTACAATGGAAGGAAAAATATCAAAATACATCTCACTAAAGGTTTATGAATGAATCCATTGTATCACTGATGAAACATGCATAAGGCCAAAATCCGTTCTATTTCCATGTTACTTTTTTTTTTCCTTCTACAGGAACAGAAGTTGACCTCAAATGATTTTCCTTTTTGAAACAAAATGCTGAGGGTGGGCTGGGCTGTGAATACAGACTTTTCAGACATCTTAAAAAAAAGTTATTAAGAATGAACAAAATGAAATTTAAGTCATTAATGGAAACTTTACACAAGATCACATTCTGCAAACACGCAACTGAGTAACTTCACACACACAAATAATCTGCTTAAGTCCAGTGGGGCTACTCTTATTTTCAAAACTATTCACAATTATGAAGTGTGAGTAGAATCAGGATGCGGTAGATTTAACAAAAAATGAAATCAGAGATTTCACTGGGCCAAAAAGGCACTACTTAAAACACTTTATCAAATTCTACTCATCAGCTCTAAGCAAAAAATACTTAGAATATTTAGAATTATTTATAACTAAACCTGAAATTTCCCAAATGATGTATAATATTGTTCAAACAGTTAATTTGCTTGGGAAATATTAATAGGTTACTAATTTAGGCTAAAGAGTTTTCATATCTCAGGTATCTCTACAAACCATCACATTTAAGTGCTTAATAAGAAAAGTTTGCTTTTCAAAGTGCTTATTACTGCATTTCCCATTGACTGCAATGGGATTTCCAAGTACTCAGATCTTCTGAGTAACGGAATACTTAATATCAGGACACAGGAGTGCAAATAAAGAAATTTCTAATTAGGTCATCTAGATTTTAGAGTTTTTATCTGAGTATTTGTGCATTGTTCTAGTGATGACAAATTAGCATATAACAAAAAAAAACAAAACCAAAAAGAAACAAAAAAACCCCAACCAACCGAAAAAAAACCCTAAACCACAAAAATAAAAAATCCCAAACCTAGAAATTACATCACAATAAAATTCAAAGCACACATCCTTTCTATGAGGATGCTAATAAAAGACTGAGGTTTTGATCTTCTTTTGAACAATCACTCCTACAGTGGCAGAAATATCTTTCAACCTCCAAAATATATTCACCCAACACTACAAGATGCCAGTGCTTTCTCAATGAGCATTAAATAGCGGATGACTTAACCTGAGAAGTCCTTTAATACTTCCTGTACTACTATGCTGTCTAAGCACATAGCAAACCTTCCCATTGTACCTCCACCTGGATCTTCAGATAAAATTCTCTACAACTTGGATGCAATAAGCTGCCCTTCATTTTTTCAAGGGTAGAATCAATATTGTTAAGTGGGAATATGGGTGGGTTTTCTTCCCCTTGTATGAATGCCTGTAACCATTACTGAATCATTTCTCAACTGCTATCTTGCTTAACATCAGTGTTTGCTCTTTCAGCTTTTGCCTTTGTTTCTGTTGCATCTCCACTTCCCAAACCTGCTTCCAAACTCATTTTGGAGCCATTTAGTCACAGCAGTGTGATAAAATTACTTCCTTGGGATGCTCACTTTGTGCTGTATTAAACAAACAAACAAAAAAAGCGCATCACATATATTAAAAAAAAGTGACTTCCTGATACTTCCATTGATTTTTTTTCTCCTAAATTTTATAGGGTGTTAGTGACTCAGCTTCCAAATGAAACTTATGCTTGAAAGATGTCAGGAAACTATTTATATCTTGCAAGTTATTAAATGTTGCAAATGTTTATGTTGTAATTTAAGAGAAATTATCTGTTACCAATACTTCAGCTGCCTCAATCACCGATTTCCTAACGTAACACACCCATAACTGTAATACAGATCAATACACATTTGATAATCACCAGATACAAACTGCCCATTTATAGTATTGATCAGCAGCTTTTTTTACACGTGCAATAGTTCGAGCGAAGAACAGGCACTTGGCAGTATCAACACTGTGCTGACAGAAAGAGAAACTGGCTGGCACTCGCACAACATCATGTCAGTAGATACCATGTCCATCAAACACTGACAGTTTGGCAGATCAGATGCTCTCTGCCATAATGTCATAATGACTTCAATTTACTTCTCCACAGCACCCAAGGGCTGCGATTTCATCAGCTATCCAAGTCTCTTGTCTTCAAGAACAAGACTCCCTTACTTTTACATCCTTGACAGCTTCATATATTTCCCTAAAGCTTCCTAGTAGGCATAACCAGAACAGTAAGAAACACAAAGCTGTTAACTGCTTTCCTCATAATTTATATGAATAACCTGAGTTTTATTTAGCAACTAAAATTTCATGCTCAAAATCTGAACAGCAGCAAGTTTCAAGTGCTGAGAAACAAACAGATCAGAAGAAGGAAACTCTGTAAAAAACCCAGTGGGGTAGCAATTTTCACAAGCCCACAGCTGACAGAGCTGCCTACACTCCTAACTGAAGGCTAAGACACTAGTGTTCAACATCCAAAAATGTGCTTCCATTCACCGACAGAAGGCAAAACCACCTTTAACTGTGGATAGGCAGCAACACAAAGATGAAGCCTGATGCTTGCTCCTCTCCACTCATGGATGGAGGAAAGCACAGGCAGTGACATGCTTTCCAGTGGCAGCAATGGGAGAAAACATACAACACTGCATTAGGTCACCAAGACACTCAGGTATTTCCTCACAGTTAGTCAGATGAGGCAACAGGAGGAATGACTGTGTCCATCAACAGTTGAAATGAAACTGCTGTTTGAGTTTTCGCATAAAAATGTTTTAGGTTCCTTAACTTTAATACACCAGTATTTTTAACCAGACAGGGACTTGTTTTTTCCCATTCCACCTCCCAACTCCCTCAGGCTTTCCCTGCTGGCCAAGATGACTTAGACACTTTACATGGTCTTGAATAGAACAATTTGAATCTTTTCCTTTAAAACATAAGTGCACAATAATGAGGGCAAAAGTGCATCAAACCTATTTTGAAAGAACAGAGAGACTTATAATCAAGAAATCAAACATGGGTTTCTCTGTGAGATTTCTGTTTGCCACAGGAAATATTTTATTCTTTTTATTTTTATTCATTTTATTCAGGCAGCTAGACCTACACTTCCGGTAAACTGTAGCTAGAGAAACCTACCCATCTGAAAGTGAAGACAGGAGTGAGGAGGTAGGCTTTCCACCAGAGGACTTCAAAGCACTCTCCAACCCAAACAAAAATGTATCAATGATTCCAGTGGCAGCGAGCCACCACCTCCAGGCTATATCCCCGGTCTCATGTCTCCACCTTTTCCATCCCTGTGTCTCCACCGAGGCTCTACCTTCCACTGCACGGCCACTACAACAAACACAGACATGATGCCATGAGAGACAGGAGCACTTTCTTGTGGGATTTGGTTGCTTAAGAAGCCTGGCCCATTGAGCCTGAAAGGATTAAGAGATCCATACAGCACGAGGCAGAACTTCCATGTTGTTGAGCCAGCATAAAGCAAACAATGCTTTCATTGCAGTTTGTACCACTGAAATGGTTACATGCTATGCATAGGGCAAAAAGAATAGCTTGATCTTATCTTTAAATTTCATTACAAAATAAATAAACCAACTTCTCATTCACCTAACAGCCTTTAAAAATGAAGTAACAAAAACCAATCCTAAATAAAAGTTTGTATAAGCTACCTAGCTTACATCACAATAAGTGATTGTTGTATAAATACAGAGTAATTACACCTTAACCCCCTACTTTGAGAGACAGATCTTGTTAATCTGAAGCAGTATGCAAACTCTATTTGTTACACTGCAAAACCTCTCCAGATTATTAAATCAGATCAGGTACCATATGACCTAGCTCAAACACACCAACGCCTGCTAGGCTGCTGGATGCCTCACCTGTCAGTAACCACAGGATGAGTAACTAAGCTCAAGACAATAAAATCTCACTGCACCCTTGTAACTGCATCAACTCCGTTTTACCACATTTTAGCATACTTGCCAATTGCTACATCCCAACCAAATCTCTTCCTCCTCATCCTTGCAAAGTTTGATAGGATATCTAGCATGTTAATGATATCTCTCAGATGACCTGTTTTTCACATTTATCAGTGTCACAACCACAAAAAAACAACCCACCTAGCCCAGGATCTCTTTTTAAGGTCACCTCTCCACCAACAGACATGATGAAGGGCCATCTCCATGCCCAAGAGCATATACTGTTGTGAATAAAAAGGACAATGACCTTGGACTTTGAACCTTGCTTTTGAAGCCTTTTGAAGTTTTTCTTCCTTCACATGGTAGGGAAGATTACATGTACGTGTGCGTCTCCAGATCCTGGTAACAGGATCCAGCGAATACATCAGTCTTGCTTATGAGTTAATATTTGCACATTCCTAATGAGACCATGCAACTAAGTGAAACTGCTCAAACTACAAAAGTTTCAGGTAAAATGGGTGTACCTGACAATGCAGCAAGCACTTCCTTGAAAATGTTAAAACACTATTTTGGTTTACCCTAAACATTTTAAACTTGCAATATGACTTCCTTGACCTGGAATATTCTAAACCTCCTCCGAGATAAACCCAATGTTGACACATTTTTGTAAAATTTATGCAGTTTTAGTGAGGAAGAGTTAGTTTTTGTGAGGCTTTTTTAAGAAGAGTAAGTAATTCTCACTGACTTCCTTGCCTTGGAACCTTACAACCACACACCTGCAGTCACTCCCTCTAAGCACATATGCAAGCAGGCAGTGTCAAAACATGGTTCCTGAAGTGATGCCTGAGAGAAGTTTTTGGCCAGAAGACATCCGTATAGGAGTTGCAACATGAAAACTTGTGGAGGGGAGCGGCAATGTGCTACCCTGCTCAACCACTCCAGCTGTCACAACGGGGTATGTGGAACAACCAGGAAAGATCTCACCTATGCTATGTCAGCACTGCATTTATTAAGTTGTTTTTCATTTATGCAAGTCAGTATTTTAGTTTTCCTAAACCATCTTTCACGTTCTCTTCATTGATTTGAGAAAACTTCACAGGAACAAACATTCCCGCCTGGTTTTTCAGTTCCTGACTTTGCACCTGCAGCTCTGCCATCCTTCAGGTACCTGGGCAGAAGCATCAGCTGGGGCCTGAGCCCCCAACCTGCCACAGCTTGCAGCAGGGCTATCCCACACACTGGCACTGCGTTGCATACCCAACAAGGCTTTTAAATCATCCTGATGGTGACAGCTTCCCTTAGGATAACTTCAATGCTATCATCTGGGCTGCCTCAGACCTCTCTGACTGAGCTGACTTGGGAGGAGTACCAAGGACCTCAAGGTTTTGAAAATCACAGCCAGTGGGGAGCTGTAAGGATCCCAACACTTTATAGATATGAAAACTACATCCAAGCATCAAGTGCTAAATCTAGTGCTCGGGGGCACTGTGGATCTGTGACACTTCCAGGAGGACTCTGAATCCATAAACTTATGGATGGATTACATACATTATGCAAATACATAAATACAGCAGTTTCATGCAGCAGACAACTGTTTCTCCTGCCACTTACATTAAACTATTTCTTTTAACACCCTTGTTAGGAACATCTCAGAAGTACTGATTGCAAAGCAATTATTTGAGCTCCAAAATGAGGCAACAGTGAGTTGTTAATTGCCTCTGAAAATAAAGCCCCAGTTGTACAGACTGAACCACAAGAGTGAATCTTCGCAGTCAGTTCAACAGACTTCCAAGTGGACACCGGCATCTGCCTACATGGATCAGCTTGCCAGAACAAGGATGAGTGTTAAATTACAAGCTTTGTACTCATGGCAAGTACGTTGATAAAATAAATAAATATAGATCCATTTTGTTATTGGCAGCATGGCAACCCCACACAAAAACTTCAAAACCTATTTTCATATTGGGTTCACTCCAATATTAGTTAAAAATATCAAATCAATAGCACCCTTTAATGTTTAACCAAACAGCCACACTTGTCCCTGGTTAAACTCTGTGAACACTGGAAAAGAACCAGAGATTAATATGGTTGAATGAATTTGGCTTTTAACTGAGACAATAAAATTTACTAGTTTAAGAGCTTAAATCCCACCTGGCAATGTAAGGATGCCTTAGGGTACACTCTGGTNTTTATATTACCAAAAAAATCAACGCTGACATGCAAGGGTTAATAATATGATGCCTACTAACGTATAACCTCGAAACTATAGAGGACTACAAATAACCTAATTCTACAAAACTGGAACTGGGAAAAGGGGGAGAAAAAAGGGAAAAGGGGGAGAAAAAAGGGAAAAGGGGGAGAAAAAAGGGAAAAGGGGGAGAAAAAAGGGAAAAGGGGGAGAAAAAAGGGAAAAGGGGGAGAAAAAAGGGAAAAGGGGGAGAAAAAAGGGAAAAGGGGGAGAAAAAAGGGAAAAGGGGGAGAAAAAAGGGAAAAGGGGGAGAAAAAAGGGAAAAAGAAAATGGAAACTGAAATCTGCTCTTTATCACTGTAAAAGAAGCAGAAATACTGAACAACTACAGGATTCTGAAGTCAATGTATTAAATTGCATTCTTATCTTTGGCATTAAGTTCATCACACACTTACTGTTATTCCAGTGAACAAGTACCTTTTTTAACAATACCTACTTAGGTGTCTTCTGTCATATTTGAGGAGCTAGAGAAAACAATCTGTTTCTAAACCCATCATCACAACAATATTGCCTTCATTTTCTCACTACCCAACAAGGCATGTACCATTTTGGTTAATAACTGACCTGTTGCTTATAAAAATATATTTAGAGTGTGAAGGTCTATGTCCTGTATGCACAGAGGACCAAACTGGCCTGACCTAGATCCCTGAATTCTCCACACTGGTGGGAAGAGATGGCAAAGAATTGAGGAAAATCCAGCTCACCATGTCATGAAGGAGACAAGGGGACAGAAGTGCATCACATTGAACTGTCATAAACACGAAGCATTCTACATCATTTTGTGTGGCCAAAAATACACTTGTACCTAACAAGGCTGCAGGTATTTTGTTCACATGATTTAAAACAGATGGCCAGCATCAATAACAGACACAAAACCAACAATTTCATATTTTTCAAGTCTTGGCCTGGTAACAACTTTTTTCTTTTTTTTCTTTTTTTTCTTTTTGTGTGTGTGTGTGTATGTGTGTGTGCGTGTGTGCGTTCCCAGGCAATGCCAACCTTAGGATGACTGAGTCATAATATCACCCTGTGGGGCCAGGCTGGTTAACCATTGCTGACACTGGCAAACTCCTACTCGCAAGAAAGTGCCTCTCAAGTAACCAAGACTCCTCAGATGACTAAGAAGTGCTCACTGATGTCAGTAAAGATTAACCAGTGAAGGCTCTGAAGGTACTATTTTGTAGTGGTGAGTGTGTGTGCATACACACACGAGCAGACGTGACTCCCTAAAAAAGCCACAAATTCATCATCAACCTACAAGGCAGTATGGGTTACAGGAAAAGCTGTCAGAAAGTGAGATAAATGATCCTATGCCATGACCTAAAGGTAGGAATAACCTCAGTCTAGGCCGTGCCTACCAATACCAGGATCAACATGACACAGGGAATACAGGGCTGAAGTACACAGAGGCACAAGACAAATGCCATGAGCATATCCCTTTCTGCTAGCCCAGTTCCCTGCCATCCTGCTACACTTTCTATGCCACAGTGCATATTCCACACACGTAATGCCAAGCTCTAATCTCAGATATACTGTTGTAAATTTAAATTAACATGACTGAAGTCACTGGAGAACCACCAAAATGCACAGCAACAGAGCAACGCTTAGTCTCTGGGGTCGAGCTGATGCAACGTCCTAAAGTGATGGAGTTTGTATCATTTTCTGACTATTGCCTAGAAAAAATTACAATGCCATTTACAGATCCACAAGATGTGGCACTACTTTGCTCTCAGCTGCACTGGTCAGAAAGTACATAAAAGTAAGCTTTGTATTTGTGCATATTTACTATGCCAGCAGCTCTCACTAATAGGCTGAATTACCACTCAAAAAGTTGCTGCAGCTGTTTGCAAAGGCAGAGTATCTTTGCAGCGAAAGTAAATTCCATAAACAATACTTAAATCCAAGACCAAGAGTTGTACTCACATGGGTATACCCATACTACATGGCATGCCAAACTTATTCCTCCTTGGTTGCTCTCATCTCCTGTGTGACTTTTCACTATTACTTCTCTAATGGCCAATCTTCGCGAACGAAGATTTGGGAAGGGCTCACCCCACATGGGTGTGCCCTCCGAGCCTGCGCAGTGGATTTTTTAGGTGAGGCACAGCGTGCGCAGAGCTGGCCCCACCATTTAAGTCCTAAGGTTCATTTGCCACGGCCGAGCAAGCTTGGACAGTGACAGTGAGGTCCATAGGACTATCTACAGCACCCGGTACTAACCGGGACTGACCCTGCTTCGCATCCGCGATCTGACGGGATCGGATGGCAGGGAGGCATTTAACTGCCGGGGGCGGTCCGTACACTGAGACTCGAACTCGCGACCTAGGAGCCGGAGTCGGGAGTACTCTCCACTACGCCACAGGACCGCCCCTATTACTTCTCTATAACAGACACAAATAGAGAGGGCTAATGAACCACTCTCATTTTTTCCAGGTAGCTGGCAGGTTAATGTCTGGGATGGCCCAGGGACATTGACCACATTTCTAGGTACCCACAGAGTGATGCAGAACCAGAGCCCCATGGTGCTATTTTCCTGCAAGCTTGGGGCAGGACCAGTTCCTGCACAGAAACCAGCTAAGTTTGTAGGAGAGCAGAAAACATTTCCACAGCACCACCACACAGGCAGCCATCAGTACCAGGAAGACTCTGGCCAAATTTTGCCTAGTATTGTGTATACACATTCAAACACCAGATGAGGATCAAATGCTGAAGTTGGCTTCCTCCCACTCTAGTAAAATGCACAGTAAATTCAATGCTAATAGCTTATTATGAAGAAGAGGGCTGTGATAATTAACAGACATTTATTAGCATTTAATTTGACAGCAGATATGCTTTGGAGAACTTTAATGATCCATTAATGGATCCATACAACCACATGTGCACAGAGAAGATACAATCAAGTCCTGGGACTTATTCTTACAATGTGTTTGTACACATCCCAGAACAGCAGCAACAGATCATCATTGCTACTGGGTGCCATCATATGACAACATCTTATAATTATACTCTCTTGATAAATCATAACCTTCCGTAAGCCTAAACCGCTGACTTTGTGTCAGATAAAAGCAGATGCCTGCTGTGTTCCCACACACCTCTACCTGACCATCATGTTGTGGTTTGATTTAGAGGATGACTGTTAGCAAAAGAAGTTATCAAAACTAAAGAACTCTGGAAAAAGGAACTGCTGTAAGTCCTAGTATTATCTCCTTTCTAACTCTAAAAACAAAGTTATTACTTCTTTTTAACAGACCAGAAACATTATCTCCAGCACATTCTTTGTAAGAGTAATCAGAGTTAAAGTTGTAGCACTAAAAGGTACATCTAGAAAATGTGCTTTCAGGACAGACTCCTTCCAGTATTCACAGAAAAGACAGGGGATGAATAACAGGCTTCCCAAGTACATTTTTTTTAATAGCTGGTTTTGCTGATGCACATCTTTCACAAACCTAACTAGTCCTAACAAATTCTATTCATTCACAGCAATTTCTCTGTTTTCTTTTTTAAGGAAGTTTGCTACGAGCACTAGAAATTAATCAGTCTTGGTGCCTGTTAGCATTCTGCCTGATATCCTAACCCTTCTGTGCCAGCAGCCTGGTTCCACAGCATAGCTTTGTCCTTCTCATGGGGCCCTTGCAACACTCATATCGCTCCCGTTTTCATCCTGAACGCAAACCTGCTCCACTTCATATTCCTCCTCCAAAAATTCTCATGCTCAACGTGCCATATCCACCCACTCATCCCAAGTCTCTGCCACCTTCAGGTATTTAATGTTGACACCAGCTTAAGTTCAGAAGCCCACAGAAGCCAGCAAAAGAGAACTGCAGAGCAGTGTACATCTGGGGGACAAGAAAAAGAAAAAGGGTTTACAAGAAATGGTGATTTGTGCAGTAGAAACCAAGACTTAACTCGTTACACTGAAGTAACTGCATAGAAGAAAAATTCATTTATTTCACGTACATGCAAACACACACGCTCAGCCAATCTCCTCTTCCTCTGCCTAAAATCTCCTCTCCATTATCCCCAATACCACTCTAATTTCTCCCAGGGCCCCTGGTGATGAAGCAGCTAGGAACCAGACAAAACCACCAGGTATCTTCCATATCCTTCTCCTACACTGCTCTGCACTCTCCCATTCTCATGCTGCTGAGGGATGGCAGAGAATATCCAGCAGACCAGTGCCATGGGAAATAAAACAAGATCTCAGTTAGACCACATTAACCCATTCCAGACATCCAGAAGTGCTGTACAGGGACATGACGACTGGGGAAGTTCCAGCCACCACCTCAGTCTCACTCCTCATGAAGAGAAGTGTCACCAAAGGGAAATGATTCTTTCAATACCTTAACAAAAGTAACTGCAGATTCCTGCCATGGTGATTTCTGATGAAACAAAGTACAGAGACACCATCTAAAGAAACTCACTGTCCCTAGGTATACAGGAAAGTGGTTCTCTGCCTTCAATGGTCTCCACAGCTCCTCCAAACACCCATTTTCTCCCCCTTATTTCTGTATGATCTTGCTAGATTCTCATTTCCTTTAAGGCTGTGTTCAGCTCTCACTCTCTGTTTACCTCTCCTCCAGCTTTTGATGCAGCTTCTGCGTGTACCAGCTCTTCACTGCCTCTAAGCAAGGAGACTGATGCTGATGCCAGCCATGAAACAGTTAATAGATCTTTACAAGTGAACCACCTCATCTTGGCATAGCTCTGCTACCCCAAACACAAGGTGTCATTACTTTACTTGTGGGTGGAATCACATAAGGAGTAACTGGTTATCTGGTCTTCAATAAACTTGACAGAGTTTGCTGTAAGACTCTACAAGAAAACTTGAGTAATCCTAGTCAAAATCCATTAGACCCTAACAACATGGAAGGAAAGCAGGGATGACTGTGGGAAGAGCATCTTTATTACTTCTCCACAAAATTATTTTTCACATATTTTTCCACATCCACATATGCTATACCTACATAGATATTTTCTTTTTAAAAGACTGCTGAGAACATTCAAACTGAAAACTTTTTTTTTGCATATTAGAATGAGAAACTGAGATTTTTAGCCCTTCAAATACTGTTCTCCATAGTGTAAAGTACACTGAACAAAGCAGAATAAACTGGGTTTGTAAAAATATCAAAAATCTGTCTCATGTTTAGCATTTTCTTAGCTGTCAGACTCACAACTCTGATCATCTTGTCCTTTTGCTTGAATGTTGAAGAGAGTTTAGTTCAAGAGAGTGCTCCTCTTCCACGGGAATCACAGAGGACAAAGACTCTCCTGAGCAATGTTTTTTTTTTCCTGTGCAGAGAAGTACCAACTCAGAGGACAGTGTTCCCAACCCTACAGAGCCAGCAGGACTGATGAAGGCTCCCCACACACTGCAGAGTAACCTGTGCTGGGTCTGCACAATAAACTTCTACAGACAGGACTCGAAACAAACTTCAGACAAACTTCTTGGCTGCAAACACTGCCCTTGGATGCTCATCCTTCACCAAGTCCATTACACTCTCTCTCCCATCCTCCAGGAGCAAAAAACTCACAGAAAAGCCACATAAAGCAGGTAACCATCTGTCTTTCTCTCCAGTCTGGTGATACAGGTTTTGATCCTTGGACACCAGTCCTGGAGTCTGCAGGAGGCTTGGACAAGCTTTTCCCAAGGGCAGAAGGGGACCTAGTCTTTAGAAGGGTAAGGAACTAACTTGATATCATATCTCAAGGATCCCATTTCGGTTTTTGGCACCAGCTTGCCAAACTGGTCAGTCCCTAGTGGATTCCTCGTTAGCTAGTATCTTCCACTCCTCTATCAAACCAGGTCAGTATTTCTTTTCTTAAACTTCTTGTTCTCTACCTAATTTTCTGTCAGAGCCAAGGACACAAGAACAGTTAAGAGTCTCTCTGCCAATCCTGTGCAGTGCTCCAAATTTAGCTAAAATGTTGCAGAAATCTTCACCTGCCATTTCACTTGGCAAGTATTGAAGAACCAAATAAATGTCACTAGGTTATCTCAAACTGTACACCAGGACAAGGCAGCAAAGAGTGTGAAAGTCACAGCATCCCATGAGCCAGAGAGCAAAAAATAAGAGTAATATCTAAAGGAGTACATCATGGCTCTCATCTTTTATGAGGACTCAGAGGGGATGCCCTGGTTTGCAAGTCTATCCCTAACTCAGGGATGAATGTGTAACTTGCAAAACACAGGTAGCAGTAAGAAGATTTTGTAATGCAGGGGTACACATACTTGGTTTGCAAGTTAGAGCAGGACATACAGAAGCCACCAGTCTATTGTACAGACTGTACATCATATACATTGTCATGACGAAAAAACGTCTTAGGTTCTGCACTGAAACAGGAGACACAACAGCAGGTATCTCAGCAATAGGCATTTAAAATTTTGTGCTTAGTGGCCTGCACAAATTTCACAGATTACTTTACCACTTTCACTGTGTTTTTCAGACTTTTAACAAGCTAACCGATCCTTTTACAATACAGGAGCTCCTAAGACATCTACCTCAGAGTATAAAAATCTGGGGAGGAAAGGCTGCTCACAGTCTACAGGCCACTTCTGAGCTACAGACACCCTCCTTTTAAGTGCATGAAACTTTGAAGTGAAATATTAGCAATCCTTGCCTTTTGGACTGCTTACTTTTGTGATGGCAACCTATAATCCCTAATCAACCTAGAAAATAAATGACTGATAAACCAATCTGCTTGTAACCCCATTAACAGCTTCTGGCTGCAGTATCAACAGGGTAATTTGCTGAGACTATTTTTAATCCTGACTGCTAAACCATTAATCCCACAATTTCCACATAGTATTCCCCCACAACCCCCAATGCACCAAGAATTTTACAACTCATTATAAAGCAGATAAATAAGTAACATTTGCAAATATACACCTCCTGGCACTGGAAAACTGAAAGACTCCAATTACTTGGTTGATCCCGTTAAAGCCATTACTTTCTAATTGGAAGGAGTCATTCAGAAGCAAAGCTGTGTGTCTGGCATGTCACTTGACACCTGGTACATACTGCTCATGATAAGATGAACTCTCCAATATGCTTGCCACAAGGAGAAGTGGGTTATTTCATCATACCATCAATAGTCACAGCTTTCTACTAAAATCAGTTCCAATTTAATGGGACCGAGGTTATCAACATAAATTGTCATGTTTTCTCAAACTGGCATTAAAACATCCCCCAACTATCATTATTAATGTCAACATAAATTATGCATTGAAGATCACAGCATTCATTACAGAGGTAAAATTTACCTGGAGGGAAAGGAAAAAAGAGACAAACAGAGCAAATCTAATTAAAGTAAGTATTTATAGATTTTGTACAGCTTTTCTCTGTAGTGATGAAAACTCTCTAAAAAGGGTCTTAAAAGAAGCCCTCACAGAGCCATCAAAAACAGTACCAAGAAAGCATTGTGTTAATCCGTCAAAGGTACAGTAACACACAGGATGTTGCAAAGGGACTGACATGATAATACACAAGATTGGTAGTTTATCCAAGGATGTATCAATGTGCTAGCACAACAATCTGCAAGACAGACCCTTGGTTTCTCATAAGCAGCTACACACAGGAGGAAAGGCTGTATTTAGTGTTGGATGGGTGGTGTGTAATGCTCCTTTCAACTTCTATAAATTACACTGTCAGCCATTCCTAATTGGTACACATTAACATTCAAACATCACATTGAAATTAGAAGCTTAGCAGTTTTTCAGCGTACTTACAGACACTTCACACACACACATGAGTAACCTTGTTGAAATATCTTAGAATTTCAAGGTTAAAAGAAATGACTTTAAGAGACAGATGGTGAGCAACTGGTACCTCACTGAGGAGTGCCACTGACTTCTCAAAGTTCTCACGCAACATGCTGTATGGGGCTAACTCCTATTTACTGTGCACCTTGGAACCTCAGAGAAGAGCTTCATCTCCTAAAATCCTGAAGGTATGCATAGATGGGATGGCACGGGGGAAAAAGCTCAAAAATGCAACTCTCGGTGGCTTCAAACCCAAAGGGAAAATATGCTATCTTATTTCCCTAATTGCATAGTTTAAGTCAATCCTTAAACCACCTGATTCATGGTTTTATCATACTCATGGCTGCCAATAATGGTACCAGCTCACCAACAGAGGTGCCTCTCAGTCTACCACGAAGGAAGCCAGAATGCATCCATTAAAACAGACAACTAAGCAACCTCTGTGTAAAGACTGGAGCACGAGGGGGGGAGAGAAAGTCCTTGCAAGCACATACTCAACCATCAAAGGAGCAGCTCTAGTTTCAGCCAGCAGAGACTATAACACCTCGCCCCGCAATCCCTTACAACACACCGTGTCACTGGCTATTGTTCATAACTCTTCCCGCAAATCATTTCAACATTCAGAGACCGACTATTTCTTAAGAAAACTATTTCAGAAGGGAAAAATACTGCTTACTCATGAACCTGATACCATTGTAACAATGAGGCAAAACAGCTAAAGACAATTACATTGCACAATCCTAAATGCATCATTTATTGTACTAGATTTCAGAAAAAGAACATTCTTAAACACTGAAATAAATCAGAGCATAAATGTGACTTGTTGTCAGCTCATACAATATGGGTTAAATGCTACCATATGGTGAATGCGCACGTTACCCTTTTAAAAACAAAGAACATGGCTAATTTCATTCCCAAATCTATTTTTAAATAAATAAACATGATTATTTAAAAATTAGGCTACAATTGTGGCTAAAATACCTCAATTTTCAGCAGCCCTTCTCCCTCTTTCTACTACTTCACTGCTCACCATCTTTTTTAAAAAGACAAGGAAAAATTACTATTCAGTCAGCTTTATCCCCATAATAAACCAAAACAAGCATTTCTATGCCGTGTAAAAATAGTGACAAGCCAACTCACCGTTCTTCCTTTATTATACCTGCAGGAAAGCAAAGCGTGCGTGTGTGCATGTGAATGTGTGTCTGTGTGTGTGTAATGCGTTAAAACTCACTGACATACGATCCGGTTTTCAGAAAACACTCCCAACAAGACCTGCCCGATAGAAAGAGCTCTCATTTTCTCTGCATCCCCCAGCATGTACTGAGACATACAGTTTCAGTATACTCCCAGCCAAAAAAGAACAACAAAAAAAGGACCTAGGGAAACACCTATGAAACACAAACAGGTTAGCTGGAGTAGATGTTGTTGGTTTGAAAACTGTCTATCTAGCCTCTGTGCTGAGTACTTGTTTTTATCATTATACTATAAATGAAACATGTCAGGTGTCTAAAAATAGCTACAAATGGTAATTACATATGCTTTGTAGTTTCTGTTTTACTTTGAAAAGAAGATTAAAAGCTAGATTATTTTAGAAACCAGCCTTAAAGATTTGGGGAGCCACAAAATTCTTCTACTTTGCAATTTGGAGTACACTGCTGGAAAACATTTCCTTTGGGACATAAATATGACAGCCCCATCATGAAGAAGCAATCTCCCAACACCACACAGTGAGATAGCAAGAAAGAAAAGGGAGAAGCGTAGACAAAGAAAAAAGTAATTTCTTAGAGATTCTAAGAGTGCCCTGATTACGGATGTAATACTATAAGCTTTAATTAGGAGCTAAGTGCTGTGCGCTAAATTCATCCTCACACACTGTACTGTAAATTCAGTCACCTTGCTAAAGTTACCTTGGGTTTACAGCAATTGTACAACAGCAATGCCTGGCCTACAGCTTCTGCAACAGCCCTTAATAAAACATGGATTTTGTTGAGCAAGCATGAAGCTACGCAATATCCTGCTGATACAAATTAAGTTCTTTTCCATAAGCAATCACTTAAATGAAAGGTTAGCGAAAATTAATTTTAAGTAGTCATCAGAAGGCAAGCTGTCTTGAATCTACAGAAAAGAGCCTCTGTTCCTCCATGACATAAGACTTAAAACAGTTCAGACCAGAGTCTTCGCAGTCACTTTCCCAGCGTCCCTGCAACGGGCACTACATGCAATGTTAGCTCACAACTCCGGAGTGGTAATCAAACAACTTATCCTACAGCAGCGGTGTCCTACTCTGTTATACCTGCAAGAATTTATTAGGCAATAAATAGTTCGGTAGCAACTTAAAGAGACGCAAGTATTGTCAATCCATATGCTAATTTAATCTCAGAACACATGCTTAATGCCCTGAGCCTGTTTGTATAAGGGCTATTGGTGTAATAGTTTCAGGAACACGAGGAGAAACTGCTAACATGAAGTGTGTAACAACACTGATGGGCCTCTACAGATAACCAATATGTAAACAACATCAAAAAAATGAACAACCAGCATTGAGTAATCTTCGCATCAAAAAAACCCCAGAGCTTGCTGGCTTCAAGTGGCAAAGCAGGTTCAGCAGATCAAGAGACTGAACATTTGCTGACTAACAGTTAGGTAATGAAAGTCAACATTTGCAATGAAGTCATCATCCTAATGAAAGCTGTGGCAGAGTTAACTACCTGGACCATAATCCACAAGCAGGTTTTAATGCAGGCTCACTAACATAATATTTACTAGAATCACTCCAGCTGGAAAAGGAAAGGAAGTTTCATTTACTTTTAACGTAGAAATGACAATCAAGAAATACTGCTACCTGTTAAGTTGTTCTAGTTCCCAAGTACTGCACTGATGACACCCAGAGAGTTTCTGTGCAGTTACAGCGGGTAACTGAACAACAGAATGTTGCCTTCAGTGTCTGAGTCAGAATAGCTTTATCCTAGCACTAAAGTGTATAAATATTTGCAGCACGTAAGATGTCTGATTTGAAAAGGCAATGTTACTCCAAGTTTCAAATATTTGTATTGCAAATATCTAACCAAATAAATGTGACTTTTTTTCCTAGGTTGTTTTCTGGGGGAGGTTTTGCCACGCTGTAATTAGGCATCTGGATTAAGTTTACGGCTACAGAAAAAAACTCAAATGACCATAATAAGTTTTAGCTAATTAACTGCTGATACAATTAAGGATTTCAGATTTGCACACAGAAAACTGTAACTGCACCCAGAATCACCCTCATGCAACTCCCGGTAGTCAACAGGAGTGGCAAGTGTGCTTTATTTTAGGGGGCAGTACTGGGTTTAAAAGCAACAATACAATTTACAGGACGGCTGTACACACCCAGTTGAAGAACATCACACTTCTGTGAGAAACAATATTAGGACCATTTCTTTTTTCTGCGCAGAAATCGAATGCCCATTCAGGCTTAAAAGGTATGTATCTACAAATTTGTACTTGTGTCTCAAAAACTTAAACAGGTACATTTTCTTGTAAAATTTGCAAGCTTGGACAAGTTGTTTCGTAAAAAATGCACTTTGCATTTCAGCTTTCTATTTTGATGACTTTAAGAAACAGTATAGTCAAATCCAAATCTTCGGCATTGGTTCATTTTGCAGACTGCATGTAATTCCAGAGAAGTCCTGGAAGTTCTGGGCCCACACTTAAGAAGTGACAGGTTTCGGATCATACTAAATATATATGCCCTTCATTAGATGGGACCTCAGCACAAAACTCACCAGTTAGGATCAGATAATTACAGATACCTGTTGAAATCACCTGCACACAAAGACCTCAACAAAAAAATCCAAATAAACAGACTGTCCAAAGTTTCTAAGAGTTGGTGACTACCCCATTTCTATGAGAATACTCTTCCAGGTCCCCTCTAGTGCCAACACCCACAGCAAGGTGCATTTTAAAGGTTACTGATTTGTCGGTCAACTGAAGCCAAGGACCTAGCTTCTTAAAGTGATCTGTAAAGTGTTAAGAACATGAACACTCTCCACTGGTAACATGGGGGATCAGTTCAACGGGCATTGATGCAGCACCGTGGCACAATCATTTTCAACCCCTTCAATCAGTACTTCTGTACCGACAATTGCTATTGTCAGACCTGGGTGACAGCACAATACTATGACCAACTATAAAATCATATGATGAACCTAATTTCTAAAGCAAAGACATTAGTCAATGTCACAGGAAAACTTTTAATCTATGAAAGTTGAATGTCACTCCTCTTGCTCCATTCCAGGCAGACATAATTACTGAGGTCACTCTCAACCAACAGTAGCTACACTTCACCCTAGTGATGCAAACCATTTTCTTTTCTGTGATGCACAGAGAAGTATCGTTCACATTCATGAAGGGACTGTATGCAGCTCTTGACACATACTGTCTCATATAGCTATGCTGAGCTTAGATAGGGCCGTGCTAACAAAGATCACCCTTCTCTTTTAACATGTTTTAGATCATTATTTAGGACAATTGTATTCTCACTGATGCTTTACTTTTTCTTTTTTTCCCTCCTTGTAAGCATTACCTTTGCATATTAAACTAAAAATTTTAGAGGGGGGTTCCAATGCCCTATTGTTCACGCAGACCACAAAGTCCTTATCACTAACTAGGTGTCACTTCAACACCACTCAGTTTTATAGGAACTAAAGGCTTGAAAACAAACCCCCAGAAAGAATTTGTAGATAGCTAAAAACCAGTTTTCACCAGGAGCTAGTAAAGGTTTGTATGCACCAGTAACACAGAGCCCCACACAAATGACTTTATTGCACAGAACTCATTCAAGACGGCTATGGCAGCTACTCATCTAAAACTAAAGTTGTCTCCTGGAACATCCACACCATGATACTAATCACAGCACAGGTGCTCCTGCACAACTTCAGCTTCCAGTTTCACCAAGGAAGAAGCTCCAAAAACCACTGCGGCCCACCCTGGCAGGATAAGATGTGGTGCACAGAGCAGCGCCCACCAGGCTGACTGTGGGTCTGCGTGACAGAAGTGAAGGACATGTTGACAGGAAACAAAGCAGCAAAGCCCACTGAGAGACAATTTACCCTGCCCAGCTGCCACAGATAAAAGTACTGAAGCACAACTACCAAAATACTCTCCACCTCAATGAAACTTCTGCTCCCATCATCACCACCCTCCCCAGCACTGCTCCCTCTGCCAAATCCCCAATAAAATGCCCAAAAGTAACTTACAATGCAGTTATTTTTGTCCCACTAGCAGCAGCCAGCCTGGAGGAGCAAGCACGTGGCAGGGGGGTTGCTGCTGCATCCAAGGTGCAGTACCACTCACACCCACCTGTGGACACAGTCCCTGTGCCACACACACACACACCTGCCACAGTGAGGCACAACCACACCCCTGCACCCATGTGACCCCCATTCTGCCATGCACACACATGCCCGGCAGGACCTACAGGCACACATCTGGCTTATATACAGCAATGGAACATACCCCATCCCTGCCCTGCATGTGTGCACACACACCTATCCTGCTTGCCCTAACACCCTGCCCTGCCCTGCATGCAATAGCATGCCCCCTGGCATGTACATACACACACCCCTCAGCCCCAGCCACATACTTCCCACGGGACTGACAGGGGGCAGCTGCAGGTCATTGCCCTCCCTCAGGGTCAGCATCATCCTGCTTGGTCCAGAACACACAGGGCCTTAACACACTGCAGGGAAGCAATGGTCAGAATCAGGACACACGCATCCTCCAAAATAAAACTCTCGGCTATCAACCTACCCACACATCATGCACTGGGATGAGAGCACAAGGGAAATCTGTCAGATTCTGAGAAAGACTCCCCCTCTCCAAACAACCCATGCTATGCCATTCATCTTTTGCTTAAAATTACATGTTTCTCTTCTTTTTTTTCTTTTTTTGGGGGGTAAGGGGAAGAAACCAACGAAATACACGGTTGCCAAGTCGAGTTAATGAAAAACCCTTTGGCTGTTAACTCATTTAGTGCAGCAAGCATGAAATAAAGTCCGTGGCACGGGGCCAAAGCACAGCGGCCCTTCCATGGGACCTCTCCCTGGCCACGGAGGGGCCAGCCCCGAGCACGGCGGCCAGCCCACAGGTTTGAGGAGAAAACCTACAGAAATTTGTTAATCTGACTCAGAAAAAAATAAAAAAAAAACACACAAAAAAAAAGCCAATTACAGAAAAAAAATCAAAATATCGATGGCTCCGCCAGGCCCGGGGAGATTTTTCATTGAGGCACTTCTGCATTCATTTCCCAAAAAAGCCGGACCCCACGGCTGAGAGGGGCACGGCGAGGGACATCAATGGCGAGGCCGAGCGGGGGGAAGGCGAGGGCACGGCGGCCCCTCTCCTCGCCGCGCCCCAGCACCCCGAGAAGAGGAGCGGAGCGAAGCGCATTCGAGCGCAGCCGGACCGGGCCGGGCGGAGGCGGGGGCGGGCCCACGGGCTGGGGCCGCCCCGGCGGGGCGGGGCTGCCGACGGGTGGGGGTTCGGCTCGGCGTCTCTCCGGCCCCATTCTCCAGCCTCCTCCACCGCCCCCGCCCGCACCGCAGCACCCCCCGCGTCCCTCCCCGCCAAGGAAACTTCTCCGCTCGCAGCGACAGAGTTGGGCTCCGCAGCCACGGAGACGCCGGGGGCGAGCGGGGGCGCGGCGGGGAGCGCCCCGCGATGGGCAGCCAGGGGAGGAGGGAGGCGGCGAGAGAGTTGCGCCTCTCCCCAAAAAGAGACTTTAACCCCGCATCGCTCTCCGGCGGACCTCGAATTACGTGTTTTTGTCACAGGTCGGATCCTAACGCACGTCGACACAGCGTCTAATTTATGAACTCATCAGCCTAATTTCATTATTTAATCATGCGCCCAGCAATCGTGTTTCCTTAAGAAAGGACTGACCTATTTTTGGCTGGAGATAAACGATCATGTTAACAGATGTTAATCTTGTAATCTGTTTTTCCTGTAAGCACTTCGCATACCCACGTTTCAGACATTAAAAAAAAATCTTGCCCAAACGACTTGACGTCACGATTCAGTTCTTATTAAAAAAAAGTCTCGCAGTGGTTTCAAAGACATTAAATCTTTTTCACTTTATAAATGCTGATTTGTTCTGCCTCAACTCCCACAGGCTTTTATTTGCATTTCAAATTCCACAGGTTACACCAGTCGCCTTTTCAGAAAATGTAAACCAACAATAAGGCAGCAAATGGG
>VWZD01013324.1:42302-92184 GCA_013396695.1 Sakesphorus luctuosus | reverse complement strand
AAAACCCCCAAAACCCAAACAAAGAAGATCAATAACATTTCACAGTATGGTGTGGTGTGTAAGAGAATAAAATCCATTCTCTGCCAGTATGCCTGTGATTTTTCTTATGTTTTTTTTTCCAGTCTATCAAACTTGCATAATATCACATCAAAATCAGAACTTGTAAAGAATGCAAGTTTTACTCTGAGATGGGAAAAATGTGATTGCTTATATATCAGCCCTTTGGAAATGGTTCACATAAAGTAATTTCAAATATTCTCTTTTCCTCATCTTTATCTACAAAAATAATGCAGAGCACAGTATGTTCTCTATGGCTACATGATTTGACTTCAGACCCAATTCTTAAACAAGAGTTTTGTAAAAGGTACCAGAACACAACTTCTGTGGGTAAATAGGGCATTTTTTCATTCTTGAATGCTTTAATGAATTTACATTAGCAGTATTATTAGAGGAGAAAATGTACTTCAGCTACTATGACTCCAATACAACATAAGTGTATTGCCAAATGCCTCCTTTGAACTTGGAGCTTGTGAACAAAATAGGTGATTAGTGTTTCTGACCACTGCTCTAATGAGAAATCCCATAAGTTCATTTCCAAGGTCTATACCATCTACATCCTTGGATTTAGTTTGCAGTAAAACTTAGCTGTACATATGTCTGAGAACTGCCTTGAGAAATAGCCTCAGCCAATGTAAAAGATATTGGCATTAAAAAATTTGTAGAGATTTAGTCAGGTTTACTAGAAGACATTAGACATCTTGAGGTAGAAAACCTCACTGCACTACCAGAAAACAAGTTAGTCAATGTTTCATTTACATTATAGTGAGTTTTCAAGACTGAAACTGTTGATACATATTTGTCTTACAGCACTAGAAAATGGTTGTCAGCCACCTGTTTCACATAGATAGAACAGAGAAAACAAGTTGCAGCGTTAACTTGTATTATTTCTGGAAATCTTATGTTATGTTCTTTTATTCTTACTAACTAGGCTTCCAGGACTGCATCCAGATTATCGTGTCTGTCTGAAGAAGATGGAGAGTAAAGCAATCATTAAGTGGTCTGAAACCATCAGCTGGAGAAGTGATACATGAGAAGCTCTATATTTGGATTTACACTCAACAAACAATGCAATTCCTGCTTTTCTCCTGAAGAAAGTTGTCATGCTGCCAAGCATACCTGTCATTGATTTTCATTTCAGAAAGAAATATAATCTTGGCCTCCATGAGTGTAAAGCAATGAAATCAGAATAAAACCATAAAGTCAGAAGGTTGTGAAGAATTTGTTGTATTATATATAGGGAACCTCTATTTGAACCTTGGAAAATAGCTTGTATTTTATATTACTATGGATACAGATAAACACAGCTTAAGTGAATATGTGCCCCAAACATCTACAGCCCTTTAAAATCACTTGTCTATTCAGAGAGGAGATATTTAACTACGTAACAAGTTTTCATAGTTGAGTACAAAGTCTGAATAAAGACTGATACTGAAACACAAGGAATAATATTTCTGTTTATGAGATCAGCTTAATTTTGACATGATCTGAGTGGAAGAAATTATTAGCTTCAGTAGCTTTGAATCAATTTCATGTTTTTATTAATAAAAGTGAGAGAAATTATCAAAAAAATGCAGACAAAAAGTGAAGTATATGTTGTTTCAGCAGTTGCAAGCTACAGGAAAGTTGACCATTTCTAAGTCCTCAGATTGGCAAAAAGTGTGAATGACTTATGCCTGTGATTATGGCATCACAGAGAGATGGATCAACATTAACTATCCTTGGATCAAATTTTGCTATAAAAGAGAGAACAGGGAGACTGGAGAAGACAACTACTCCAACATGTAAAATTCGGATGAGATATGAAGAAAAAGCATACATAAAAATAGCGTTTACTTTTCCACCTTCATTAACTGACAGAAATGACAAAATCTGACCTCTGGGTGCAAATAAGGAACTTCCAGAGGTGCTTTCACAGCTTTTAAAATCAAAATGCACCTTCAGGATCATATAGTCAGCTTAATTGCTTATTACAAGCTGCAGCACCTTATCTAGAAGTTTCCTTATGAAGCTCATAATTGTTTTAAGCTGTAGTTCATTAAAGAGTCTTTAGAAAATCTATAATATGTTCCAGGGCAATTGTTCAAATGGTTAATTGTCCTCTCTGCCAAAAATCTCTGATTTATGTCTATTTATATGGCACCTTACTTCTATTTCCAGCCCATCAATGTCACTGAGCTTTTCATCTAGACAAAAAGAGTCATCACCATCAGAAATGTTTTCCCAATATATCTCTGGGGAACATGATCAAATTAGCTATGATAGTGATATTGGATTCAGAAAAAAAGCAGTTGGGCCCCTTTATCTCTAATTTTCACACACATTCCCCTGACATTGAATTATTACTGCAGTATTCAGCTTCTTGTACAATTTTATTCTGACTTAATATTCCTCTAGCTTGGAACTACTCATTTATAGCTATTTTTCATTATATCAAAGCAGGTAACTATGATGCCCATGAGTACGGCATTGTATTTAGAAATTCTTGAGTGTTAGAATTCTTTTTGTTGTTAGCCTTTAAAATTAAATACGTCAAACTACCTGTGAAACTGATCTCTCTCAAGTAATGTTTCACCATTTTTAGAAGCCACAATTCCCTATTTTCTTCTAGATTTCTGGGGAAGACATCAAATACAATCAATATATTTCAAGGTGAAATTCTACTGAAATTTTAATTTTGATGTGATCTGTCAGTTAAAGTGCTTTGTTGCACTCCCTCCAATAGAGGCAACAGAAGGTTACAGAAGTATAAGAGCATTTCAGCGTATGATTGCCTTCATCCAAACTTTCCACTTCATTTCATAGTATTAAATTTGTATAAAAAGGCTTGTATTACATTATCTCTGGTTTTAATTCTATTACCACCTTTCAACTCATTACCAATCCAAAACCATCTTAGTGATTTAGTGCACAACTTTGGATCTAAATCTTTTTATTATAACCTGTTTGGTATACTTTCCATGTTCAAACACTTGAGGCTCTTGAATTTCATTGATGCCTCTGCTTTTTTTTATGCTAACTTCCTGAGACACTTACAATTCTCCTGCTAGGCATACTCAGAAAAATATCAGGCTTGACAGAGATGAACCACTCAGTCACTATCATATGTCTAAGTCTCCTAAGTATTCATACATTGCTTATTCTTTATACACAACAAGGATTTGATGGCAGAAGCACATGATAAGAATGGCTACCAAGCTTGTAATTAGGAGTATTTAGTAGCCATTATTCTCTTGAAAACCAAAGGGGAGGTGGAAAGAGAATCAAAAATATTGTTCAAGCCTTGACTATTAATTTAATTGCGAGCAAGAACAACTTTAAAACCACAAAATAGAAAATATATCTAAATTGTACAAGTATACAAGTCTAGGGAGTGAACTCTGGAGCTAAAGTTTTGATAACACACACTGGAAGACTCTATGATATTCTGGCTTTTCCCTAGCTTTCTCCAAGATAAGTGCCATGAATGATTTGAAAGAGTTCTGCTCAGGGAACCATTCACCATAGAGAGTATGGATGACTGAACACTTTATTTTTTCACCCACTTGTCCTCAAATACCCCTGTAGCACATCCAATAACATTCCCCTGTCTCCCTCACCCCTGGCTCCACTCCATGCAAATGGAAGATAGATTAAATATGCATCATATCTTAGAAGCATATCTATAATGTACTGCTTATCCTGGAAAAGTGAATTGGTACTAGGGGATCACTCCTTTCTCCATCTAAAAGCTTTACACCTCACTAAAGGAGTAATGATAATTTAAACTGTACATTAGCAAATCATGCAACAAGTTGCTATTTTACTTGCACCTCCTAGTTTCTTGGCTCCTCCTGAACAAGTGGAGTTCAGGTCACAGGTGGTGAGCTTCAAGGTTTCTTTGCAGTTTGAATTTGTATTAAGAGACTGGCTTTCATCCCAATCTGGTTGTCTTAGTTTGAGGGAAAAAACAAAATGTTTACCAAAAAAGCAGAAGAGAGGATTCCTCCACAATAATTACGTCACTCTTTACTAAATTTAAGAAAAAAGTTTAATTAGAAAATTGATATAAGAAGGATAACTGTTCTTAACTACTATATATCTACATACATATGTCGATATAGATGTAACTGTAAACAGACCAGAGCAAACTACTCCCTCAGCACCAAAAGTAAAAACAAAAGAGAACAACTCCCAAATGGTAGGTTCTTCTTGGAGCAGTTATATTTATGGACAGTGTAGTGTCAGTGTCACACCTCGGCTGGCTGCGAGGTGAATTCTCAGACTTTTCCCAGCAAGGCAGAGACAAGGGGTGAACACTCACATGAACTCTCTCTTCTTCTCCTTGTCCTTTGTCCCAGACAAAGAAGGCAAAACTGGCAGTGGATGGAGGGATGATGATAGTNAAGCAGGAATTCATAGCAGTTGACCACTTCTTTTGTTAAATAATGGCATTGTCTTTGAATTCTGTAGTGGCAGGGAGAGAATTTTTTCTTTAACATCCCAAAACTACAACACTGGTGAAAACCCCCTCAGTACTGTGCACTCCCAGTGTAACACTTCAGATGACTATGCTTCAGCAGAAAGTAGCATGTAACATCTCAGAAATAATGGCAATGGACATCTCTGAGTGTCTGACAGAACATGGCATAGCATCTTCTAATATACAAGCAGATTTCTAATATAGAGGTGGATAGGACCCACACCCCACACACAGCTGGCTGCAGAAGACACGGCAAAAGTGTCGTGAGTTTCTATAGTATAAAGGGTGCACACTGACCCCCTTTCAGACCCAAAAGTATAGTGCTGCCAAGCTAGCCTGTCCTTGGATGTGGACCTGCCCTCAGAGCACTGCCAGTCCTTAAAATTTGGGAGATATTCACCAAAATGTGCCAAAATCATTCCTCCAGGCACCCTGCCCACGATATTGTCTGCAAAGGAAACCCTTCAGAACCCTACAACCTTATAGGTAATCTTGCCTTTCTGATGGTTGCAGATCCCTAAAGGATATGTCTCCAGATCATACCAAGGACAGTTATACCTCTATTACATTACTTTCCTTTGTTGAAAATGCCACAGCCAGTGTACACCACTGCAAACACAGAGATGACAACCTAGACTGTGGTGACCAGTGCAAGGCTAGATGCTGGCAAGTTCCCCAAATGATAAGAAAGGGAATCAGTTATTTGCGTACCATGTAACAGTTTCTTTTTTGTCTCCTCCCTCATGAACCAGATGCCTTAGTTTACATATTTTCTATTTCTTTCTAATTAATAGGGATTTAACTGGATACCAGCTAACCAATGCTGATGATGTTGATGTCTGGGTTGGTCCTCAGACATCCAGATGCCTAATTCAGGAGTTCCTGACCCATACAAAATGTGAATTTCCTCAAAATGGTCACATGATTTTCAGCCAGAGCAGTAAGATGACTCTATTAAAGTCGAGTGTCACTAGCACTATGAAGTGACACACTCACAATTAAAGGTGATACACAACCTTAGGAGACTATACCTTGACTCTGTAGGGCAACAAAGAGGTTCAAATATTCTGCTATGAGATGTGGTGCCAGTGTTGGACATCTATGAACCTTGTCTGCTAGGATGGCTGTCTATTAGGTCTTCCTGGATTATCTGGCATGAGCCTTTATAAAGATAAACCACCATGTGGGATCCAGTAAGGAGATGTGTATGACAGCAAAGGTGTCAAAGTGGTTGAGGAGTGCACACTGAAGACCAGCCCACATTGGCATTGTCAGACAGCCATCCTGCCAGTTTTTGCAACAATCATGAAAGTGCTGATCTCAAACTGATTCCACATTGACCAGCTAAAGTCAGTGCAAAGTACAAACCTCTCTTCCTGAAATTTGAACAGCATGGAGGGTGTCAGTCCCTTGCAGAGAACACCTCTGCATCTGAAAACCCCTTTGGTGCATGCCATTGTGTCGGCTCCACAGGACTTTAGTCTCCTTTGACTAAAATCTCCCTTCCATTGTTAAAGGACTGAAGTAGATTTCAAATAAGAGCTTTTCAACTAATGTAATTGTTCTTAACCACCCCTCTGGTAGTAATCTTGTCGGCATCCTACAGTTCCCGAGAGAAGTCCATTTTCACCCACTCTTCTGTCCACAGTAGGTAGTGGTCTATTGTGTTCCACTATAAAGAAGGCCAGTGAGCAGGCCAGAAGTAACATCAAAAGCTGTCTTTTTCATTAGCAGAAAATGTAGAGGTGACAAACATGAAAGAAGTGACAAAACTGGCAGGAGTACCAGTACCAATCTGCTATGCAAGGAGCTAAATGGAGAATAATAAGGCATTATCTTCTTTGTGGGTGCTGACTGTTATCTGCATGATGCATGCAAGATGCACATGGTGCAACCTTGTGCCCACATGGGTACAAAGCCCATGTGATATCCACTGAGCCATAAATGCAACCAGGAAGCTGTGGAGGAAAGGAAAGTGAAAGAGATCTTGTGGATGTGAGTTCAATTCCCTCACTGGGCCTCAGGAGCCAGGTATCCTTTTTGTTCCTATTTTATTAAGTAGTATAAGCCTAGACAAAGCTTCCTTTGCCAACAACAGTAAATAAAGGCATTCTTCTGTAAGAAATAAACCTTCATAATTACTGACTTTGAGGTCAAGATGCTTGCTCATCTTCGCATAAAATAATAACAGGACAGATGGGCAGTAAGAAGAGAGAAAAATTACATGGAATCCTAATGTTTAGGATGTTCACCAAAAAGAACAATTTGAAACTTTGATACAAGATTGTTGTTATATGAAACATGCACACAGTTTAGGAAGTAGTGATATATCACCACCTAACCTTTACTGCAGTCACTTCTTCTCCAAGCATGATTTAAAAATAAAATTGCAATTTCCAAGGTCTTGGAAAAAAAGTTGAAAAACATATTAAAAAATACCCTAAACTCCACACTGGCACCTTTTTAGTGAAATCTAAGGCATTTTTCAATGGTGTTGGGTAGAACCTTAATGTGTCAGAGGATTTAAGATGTTTCTGAAATAAACAGTTTTCATGACCTTATTTAAGGCAGCTAATCATTCAGACTTAAAGCTTTTCTGATTTCAATTCCATGGTGACTGACCTGTATTTTTGCTTTCAATAGAGATCTTAGTTGCTTTATTTCGTTCTGGCAGAGTCATGATGTTACCCAGGTGCCAAAACACTAAGTGTAGAGAGACATATGTCCCATTGCCTTGATATTGCTGGGTATCAAATCTATCAGCTTGCAGGTATTACATTTCTTTTTAAAAAAAATACACGTTAGGTTTTCCTTTTCTCTATGTTTTCAAAAACCAAAGTAGAATATTTATGTAAAAGTTCTAGGGTTTATGCATTTTTGCTTAGTCATTTTAACACTTTTAGTTAGTATCAGCTTTTACTGTTGCAAATTTTACATTTTATTTGTTCTCAGTAAATTTATAAAATTCTCTCTTAATATTCTTAACTCTAAAGGACATACATAGGCTGTGGTGCTGTTACAATGTTACAGAATTTTTGTTCATTTCTGACTGCTTCTCCTTTTTCTATGTATTGTATGTTGAAGTTTCGAGAAAAATATTTTTATTTCCATCTTTACATCTCACTTTAACTGAGGTGATTATTTTGCTGAATTATTCTTTCATAAGCATAAAATTGTGGGAGGCTTTGACATTTCATAAGGTATTCTTAAACAATTCCCAATTGTATTTCATGCTTTTATGTTTCTATATTTCCTCCCACTTGATTTTACCCATAACTGTTTTCAACTGTGTAAAATCACCCTTTACAAAGAATCAGGTCTATGTTTTAACTGGTCAGGATATTGCTTTGCTACTATTCATTTTCAATCTGAACTCAATCTATTGTCTCAGAAAATTGCCCTTTAGCAGAGATTGAAGCTGTAGAGAGGGAGCAAGTACTCTTTAAAATGATGTAATGTGTAATATTTCGTATACTGTGTTCATAGTGTGAGATAGTTTTAGGCATGTTCTTTTAGTCACCACAGAATATTATTGCTCACAGTCATCAGTTAAAAAATTGTTTGGAATAAGTATATTGCCAAAAGTAGATTTTGAACATGGAAACATAAAATGTGCTGTTTGGAAGCACTTTTACTTAAATGCAGTCTAACACAATATTGATTAATGGCTTTTATTTAGGAAATCCTGAACACCTTGAATTGATCCTACAATATGTAATAGCATTTGTGGACTTTTTAAAAAACTGTTGTGTCCTGAGGTTTTACACAGACCCTAGGAAGTGGGAAGTGTGTGTGTGCATAAGACAAAATTTAAATAACTTATACATTCAAATATGTAAATTTCTTTTGCCCAAGGCATTTTCAACTTTAAAATCTCACCTTAGAGCTCTGTCTACACAGTTTGAATAAAAAAATATTTTTAGTATCTAACCTCTTTATCTTCATTCACTTCATGCTCTTTTGGTTCTTAAATAATGTTAATGTAAGTCAGAAATCTTCTATTCAGACAAATGTAAAATGGAAATCCAGTTCTAACTCAGTTCTTGGGGACACAGGGTAGGAGACCCTGCACCCTGCTAGGCCCTGTACCTCAAGATAAACTATTACCACACAGCCAGTTAGCAGAAGACTACAACATTTTCTGGTCTTTTTCTAGTCCTTTTTGTGAGTGGGCAACCAGAATGGTGGAAAAGTGATGCTTAAAGCTTGGAGCTGAATGTAGTGATGCTCCTGAAAATCAGGGAAAGTTAGGACATATAAGGATCTGCCTATCTGTCTTGCAGCTATATGCAGATTGATTAGTTTATTGGATGTGAGGATTCAGTTAACAGTCTAGTTTGAAATCCTAAACTTATCAGGGAAAGAGATTGCTAAGAGGAAACCACTATATAAATGGGCTCTTTATTCATCCAGTCTGTTTCCTTACATCTGTTTACAAACCATTCCATTTACAAGTCCACTCTCCTTAACTAGCACCTCCATCTCTAGCCACAGATCATGACACTAATCTTAGTCCTTAACCATTATCTCCTACCCTGCTGCAAGCAAGGTGCACCAGTAGCACAACTCTGCTGTGCTGACTTCCAGGGCACAAGCAGGCCCCTGGGGTCCTATGAACCACTGCAAGGTGCATTCTGGTAGGTGAGATGTGAAAGAGGCAGCCTGCAGGAGAAAAGTATCAGACAGGGCCCATTAAGCAGAGTGGTTTCTGTCATTCAATTGTATCAGGTTCTACAAGGTGAAGTGCCTGGTCCTGCCCAGGGATTGCAAGGAGGATGACTAAATGGCAACCCACAGTGCAGGAAAACATCTAGAAGCTCTCAATGATTAAAATACTTAATTTCTTTCTTTTTATTTTCTTTTTTCTTTTTTTTTTTTTTTTAAGAGATTATTCTGATAGTGACAAAATTCCAGTACTGTGGCAAAAGAAAGGCAAAGAGGCAATTCCAGCCTATCCATTGCTAGGATACCTTTCCTTAAGAGCATGCTGCAAGCAGATAAAGAATGCAGCTTGGGTAGACAAAGGGAAGAAATTACCTGACAACTCATGAACTTGTCCAGAATAAGTGCTTAAAATTACTAAGTGTGGAAGGCAGCAATATCTGCATCCAGAGCATCATGCCAAATCTAAGCTGCAACAGTGGCAATGGTGCTACAGGTGGCACAAAAGTACAGGAGAGTCCCATTGATAGGTCCTTGAGCCTCCTCCTCGACTTCTGTGATTGCCATTGCTGTGGAGGACACAGCTGTCCCACTGTCTCTGCATACGGATCATCAAGGACAATTTTGATGTCAAAGGACCTGAGACCCTTAGCTCTTTTCCCTTTTTCTCTCCATTTCAAAGACTGAACATGTCTAATGTTTCTTTACCAACCTTATACAAAGCTAATCATAGTGGGAAAAAAAAAACCCAAAACAACATTTCCAGTTGAAACCTTTTTTTCCCTTTTCAAAAGATCTGTACAGGCATAGGTAAATGTACCTGCTTTAATCTGCATAGGGTATACAAAAGGTTGCTCATGCTGACATAAGTTGGTTTATAGAACAGATTTGATTACATCATCTAATCTCAGCTTTATAGAATTATCACTGATCCTTGTATGATTACCTTAAACCTTAAAACTATCATTGTGGGTTTACACATACACAAGCACAAGAACCTTACTTTTCTGGTCTCTGCTACTCACATATACATAAAAAACTATTTCTGTTCTCTATATTGTTTACCTTGCATATGTATGAAAGCCCTACTGCCAATGAAACCAAATTTTTGGATTTATTTTGAAAAAATCTGAGTAACTAAACTATTATATCAAAACTTAATACTGACTTTTTTTTCTTCTAAAAATGTCAAGTCCTTTCAAAAAGATTAGCAAAATGTATATTTCAGAGACAAATGAGTGGAAGTTTGATATGAACAATGACAAACAAAGAGAAACATCTATCAAAAAGAAATCAGAATGACTACAAATGAGTCTGATTCCATGATAGCAGCTGAAAAGAAAACGTGGGAAAGAAGAGGGCAGAGAGAAAAAATAATTTCATAAAGTGATTCTAATTGAAGTTCTAGAAGAAGGCTTTTGTACAAAGGTGTTATGAAGAGTAAACACTACTGAATGGTGTAAGAAATGAAACTTTGAAAGAATTGCTTTGCCTTTTAAATGCTGATTAAAATGTTAATAAAGAGTTATAGGTTGATTGTGTTTCAATAAAGTCAAATCCTGACATTATGTTTTGTGTATACTTGAAAAATAAATAAAAGCCAGTTCCAAAATCTGAACCTAGAATTCTACTTCAAATTAGCTTATTGTTAGATAATTCAATACACTAAGAATGAAAAAAAAACTGAATCAAAAACTGTTGGCAATGCATGGGCTGGTAATAAATATAATAAATATATTTTCCCACTGTTCTGAAGATATCGAAAGAAGTAAACACATATTTGTATCACTAACAGAGTATGGCAGAATATGCATAGATCAATAGTGCAACTTACTAGAAAAATGTCATTTTATATAGTCACAACTTGAGAGTTTAATTCTTGTTTAATTGAATAAAAGGGTTTCTTAAAATAACTCATTTCCAAGCATACAATTCAGTGAAGCTGGAAAAAAGAAACTTGCTTTGTGTTCTTTTGCAGATTATTAGTATTTATTGTAAGCCTAAAAAGTATTTTGTTGGAAAAAAAAAAAGCCCTCTTCTTTCTGAATATACTTTGAATTGTGGCTTTATTGCTACCATGAGAGCAGTGCAAAGGAATTCCCTTTATTTTACAGTAAAAAAGAAACATCATTTTAAATTAGGCTCAAACACATGAAGGAACTCCAAAGTATAAAATTAATACATACACAAATACTGATAAAGGGTACTTATTGTGTATCTTTAATACCACTTTTCCAGAATAGATAACATTTTCATTGTTTTCATATCTTCTGAGTTCTTGGTGGCTTCCTGGTGAAGAAATATTTGCAATGTGCAGCTTTAGACACCAGTTTAGGCACTAAACTCAGACACAGAGTTCAACTCATGAGGTGCTTTGTGGAGTCAGTGGAAGGAGAAAGGATCCTCTAGAAGACAGCTGAGAGCAGACACCAACTGTGGTGCTCATTTGATGTCCAAATGAAAATCTCTCCCTCCATTGCTTATCATAACAGTAATATGACATGGTGACAAAAGTATGCAAGCCAACCAATATGAATTTCTTTCATAATATCGTGTATAAAGATTTTTTGCATAAAATCCTTTGCTTTCACTTCCCACAATTCTGAATACCCTCTTTAACCCTCACTGTGGGGGAAAAAAGCACAGTAGTATGTAGGTATTAAATATCTTAATGTCAACTTCTTATACTGTTACCCAGTTATTTGTATCCTCCTTTTTCTAAATTCCCTACAAGTAATTTCTAACCCTCTCATTCCTAATTACAAGGGTCTTACCTGATTTATAAATATAAAATGTGCATGCATTAAGCATTCCTAAGGAAAAAGAATGAGAAGGAAAAGAAGGGGAGGGAACTGAGGAGTGGGAAAGGGAAGCAGAGAGGTTGTGGTGGGAGAGAGAGAAAAAGGGAGAGGGAGACAGCTGGTGATATGATGCAGCTGAACACTAGATGTTGGAATCCATTTGACAACAAGGAGAACACCAGACAACAGCTGGAAGCTTTCCAGTTGCCCAGAGGCCACAGATCCTAATTTCTACATTCAGGAATGAGCATGCTTTCTTCACTTCTATCATGGTCTGATTACTTAGCTGGAAAGCATTATAATGTTAACAACTTTTCTTCACTTGGTACACAGTAAAATTTGTATACCACATTTGCAGGGCCTGGCAAGGATCACTTAATACCATGTTATGTGACAGTCTTTTTTGTTAATCTCATCTGTGGTTGTTACTGACCTAGCAGGTAAACAACAGCATTTCTGTAGAGTAGAAATGTACTAGGCAAGGGAGAAAGCTTTTAAAATTAATGGAGTTTAAACTTTCACATGCAACCTATATGTTTGTATGGACCAATTCTTTGGTATGTGATTTAAAGTTGTGTAAGCAGGCCTGGTTTTCAGGGAGTAGATTGGTTTGTATCTCTTTCGTAATATGTGCATATATATGCATGAAGTAAGGCATTTCCAAACAGGACTCAAAACAATGATTTTAAAAAATGAAGTCCAGGTTGTGTAAGATGTGCTGGTTTAGAGGTAAACCAGCAGGAGAAATGAGCTCAACATGAGAGAGATTATAAGTCAGAGCTACAATTTAATAATAATAATACAGTAAATACACTGACACAAAGGGAAATTGCTTTCAACTTCCAAAACCCAACAGTATAACCCAGTGCCCTGGGGTACAAACCCAAAGGGGTTTGTTAGCCCTTGTGCTGAGACCCATGTGGTTCCCCCAAGTCCAACGCAAAAGGAAGTGAAAAAAAACTGTTGGTGCAGGTGATGGCTGTAGTCTGGTCGAGAGTGGCGGTCTCCTCCTGTCGAGGTCCTGCTGCTCCTCTGGATCCGACAAAAAGTTCCCGAGGTCTTCTTACCCATCCCTTATGTACCCTCAGGGAGCACCCAGTCCCTGCCCCAGGGCAGGGACTCACACAATGGGTGATTAACTCTGTGAGTCATGGGGTATTTTTGAACTGTTGATGGCCCATTAGCAGCTACGCCTCCTCAGGCTGGGAGGGGAGGTGCTAACGACTCCCTGGGAAGCTGCTGCAAATGGACCATTGACCTTGGGAATGAATAGAGGGGGTAGAATACACAGCTTTGATCACCCCCACACAGTGACAATTGGTCCCACCTGCTGAACTAGGACAGTAAGGAATGTTAATATTAAAAGACAATTACTTTTTTTTCCTTTCATAGCTATCATAACTAAAGAATATAAGCCCATTAAAAAAAGAAAAAAAATAGGATGCAGAAAAGAGACCTATGTATCATGAACTTTCTAAAGTTAAACAGAAAGTATCCAAAGAATTTTACAGGAGAGGATTTAGCCCATAGAATTTGCTATGCAAAACGAAAACACTTGCAGAAGGGAAATACTTATAAAATTCAGAGAAGGTAAACAATTGCTATGCTTTAAATGCTCATTTTGATCATATATGCTACAAGCTCCAAAAATTGTCTGATAGAGCAGGATATTTTGCCAGATGCCTACAGACTATATTCACTCAGCCAACCTCCACTGTAGGTCTACTCTCTCCTTTACCTTAAGAGAATAAAATAATCTAAACACATTAAAATGGTATTTGGAGAATGCTATTTTGCATCATTTATAAGAAATATACCAATTCTAAGACAGTGAGGAATGAAAAAGTAATGACTGTGCATATGTGGGGTTTTTATTAGCATTTCTGAGGGGAAATGTAACCTTATTTCTTCAAATACATCATTATCACATTTGAGCAAAATTAAATTTTGAATAAGACTTATTTACAACCTACAGGAACTTTTTAGTCATTTACAACGTCCAAGCAGTACCTAGGGATGAATGGCTTGGTGCCAACCCTTCATATATAAGTAATTAACTCAACAATTGATTTTCTGCATTCCACAGTTCATGCTCAAGAACAGATATCTTTCCCTATTCTTAATTCTAGTCTGTCAGCTAACAACATAAATGGCATTTCATGCCATTCTTTTATTTCTCTTCTGAAGGTTTTTTGATAATAGAAGGGCAAGAGATGATTTATTCTCTCAGTCTGCTCTTAAAATATATTTAAAACAACAATTTAGATTTTCTGAAGACACAAACCATTAATGAATGCAATCCATTCCTTGGTGGGAGACTATAAAATTCAATTTAAAATATATAATTAGTTTCTTCAGGTGAGTAAGAGAAGCCAAACTCAAGTTTCCAGGCAATTACAGATAATCAAATATTCCCACTCTAGATTCTTGAAGAACAATGAAGATAAAGTATTCTGTAAAACTTGCCACCAGAGCTTTCATGATAGGAAGATGATTACAAGGCTCTTTTAACCTTATAAATCAGTCAGATAAATACAATGGAAAGCTTTGCCCCAGGCTTCTGAGCGATTTGTTGCATTTACTACACACAAGTTCTCTGACCTACAGTCAAAGACCATGGGGCTAAAAAGATATATCATAAAGAGTCCTATTTTATGCAACTTTGTCTTGGGTTAAGCTGGCAAAATGCCAACTGCCCAAAGAACAGAGTTAGCCTCTGTCTGAGAAAAGGGAGAAGGGGAAAAAAACTTTCAAAATAGTTTTATGTTTAAACTAGCTACATATATTTATACAGAAAAGAGAAAATTAAGAGAAAACTACAATATAACACACACTTACACAAGTTATGTATAACAAGAAATAACCTCCCACTCCCCAGTTAATACAAAGCCTATTACTCTAGATTCATAAGCACTTTAAAAGACACCTTGCAGGAAAGAGAAAGCATAACAACAAAATATTTCTACTTCCCTGAACTCAAACAAAAGGCAAGTAGCAGCAGCAGCAGGAGCAAGGCCTAGCACAGTAGAAGAGCTACAGCACATCTTTCTTTTACTTCAGCCACAGTGGAACCGACCTAACACCTCCCACTGCTGCACTCATATCTTAGGTTTGCGTCATCTGGTATGAAATACTTCCTTGGTTACCCAGTCAGGTGATAGCTGTCTCCCAATCCACATAGATTCTCTGAGCCTGCTAATTTGAGGCCGAGCTAAAATCACTACAAACTTCTAATGTATTTTAAGGTTAGCAATAATAGTCTGCAAACCTTGTGTCTGAACCTTAGAAAATTCAAAGTTTGAGACAACGAATTTATGTTGAGGAGTCCAAAAGAGGAAGAAAAAAAAATAAGCCCTTCACTATTAATTTTCTTTCAATGAGGTACTGCTCCCAAGTCTAACAACTTGGAGGAACAATTTACCTGGAGGGAATCACTGTCCCTAGAGGTACTTCAGAAGAGACTGGATGTGGCACTTCGTAGACAAGGTGGTGTTAGGTCAAAGGTTGGACTCAATGATCTCAGAGACCTTATTCAACCCAGTTGATTTTGTGATCCTGTGACTATTTAATGAGACAACTGCAAGATATTTTGGATGGGATTTTTATTTATATTCTAGAAAATATAGATCAATTAGCTTCCCTGGCCAAGCTATTTCTTCCTTCCTATTCTGGATTGTCATTGTCCAATAAAGCCATCACAGGGCAAATTCACCTCACCTGCTAAAAGCTCCTTTGGCATCACTCCTACCTAGTAATAGTTTCTAAGAGCATTTTGGACCCATTTCTGTGTTTTCCATGAGCACTTGCATAGAAGTGTTAAACATGCTGTGTGCCCTCCCTTTTTCTACAACTCAGCAGCCCAGGCCAACTTGGGAGGACAATAGCAAACTTCTGGACAGATGTGGAACCTTCAGTTGATGGCATAATTCTGCTTTTCTTAGACCTCCTACAAAAGTTGCACCAACCAGCACACACCATACTGAGTTGCCTGGGTTCCCAAGACTCACACCTGCTCCTTCTGCTTTGCAAGGGGTGTTTCTTCATTTTGGTATTAAGATCACAGCTGCTAGAACCTTAATGGTATTTTTCTTTGCTTTAACTACTTGTGCCTTTCAGAGAATAAAGTTCCAACCGAGTTTTTGATACCTTGCTTAGGGATCTTACAAATGTCAGGTTAAAAAAAGAAAAGTCTAACCTCATGATTCATTTCAATGTTATCTACTGTGCCTCCTACCTCCTCTCCTTGAATACTGTGTGCAGTTTTGGTCATTGCATTATAAGACAGATATTAAGCTATTAGAGAGTGTCCAAAGGAGGGCGATAAAGATGGTGAAGAGTCTTTATGGGAAGCTGTATAAGGAGTGGCTGAGGTCACTTGGTCTGCTCAGCCTGGAGAAGAGTAGACTTGGGGGAGACCTCATTGCAGTTACAACTTCCTCTGAAGGGAAGAGGAGGGGCAGGCACTGATCTTTTCTCTGTGCTGACCAGTGACAGAACCTTAGGGAATGGTCTGAAGTTGTGTCACGGAAGGATTAGGTTGGATATTAGGAAAAGGTTCTTTATCCAGAGGGTGGTTGGGCACTGGAACAGGCTCCCCCAGGAAGTGGTCATAGTACTAAGCCTGACAGAGTTCAAGAAGTGTTTGGCCAATACTCTCAGGCACGTGGTGTTACTCTTGGGGATGGTCCTGAGCAGGGCCAGGAGTTGGACTTGATCCTTGTGGGACCCTTCCAAGTTGGCAAATTCTGTGATTCTGTGAACTAAATTGAGAATGGTAGTACTGGTGATAATCATGACTGATGACTTCTGGCATGCCTCCTTCTGATCTTTTCCCTTAACTAGAGATGACAATCTATTAACCTTTGGCTGTAATGGTTAAGCACATGATTTGACCATCTTTCTGTTGAGTAAATTCTTTAAATGTGTTAAAGAGATCATTTTAACATACAGAAATTATACCACAGTGTTGTCGTTAACTGATACTGATTATACAGTTCTCTTGACATAGAAATCCTGTTGAAAAGATAGTTATATTCCCCATGCCAAAAAATGCAATGAAAATATGGATCTAATTTATCAGGTTTTATGGTTGTTATTATTCTTCTGGAAAAATTAAAAATAGAGGGGGAAGCAATTAGGAGGAAGAAGATTAAAAAAAAATAAACCAAATTTTACAAAGCAACAGACTTGAAAGCAGTCATGTTTATCAAAAATCTTGTTCTTGTACTGGTTTTTCAATAAAGATAATTGGCTAGAAAATTTGCATTCCCAGACATCTTCCCACCTTTCTCTTCAAGCTGTGATTGATGAAACTCTTAGAGAATGGGAATTCTTGGTTCTCTCCCTTTCCAATACTTTGTGACAAATATGAAGTCTTTCTTGAGATCAGCATCTCATTTTTCAATTTGTATGAAAAGATTGAGAGACAAGATTTACTGACAATCAGTCAACTGCAAATTTTAACTGAATTCAGGCACTTGGAATAAAACTCTTTGATGGTAAATGACTTTGGGAATCATAGTGGATCAAGATTTAATAAAATGATTACAAAAGAGCTTTTAATTCTGATAGAAGAAGCTTACTTCATGTAACATTTATCTAAAAAATAGTACAATTGAAATCATCCCCAGGAACAAGTAATGAGATGTTTTGTTTTAATTTGTATAATGTGTCTATTCTTCCTGTGCTATGATTTTTAATCGAGAAAATGGATTGTGCAGCATAATCTATGAGAAAAGAAATTGTGATAGAATTGTCCCCTGGAATTTCTGAAGCAATGGTTGTGTTTTGTCATAGAATGTTTGTAAGTTGATGAGACTTTCTTTTTCTAGAGACTCAAGGGGTTTTGTCTAATTTGGAACATATTTCATAAGACAAACTTTGCTACATTATTTTATAACACAATTTTAAGCTAGTTCATAATTATTTATAAAGGATCAGAACTTCAAAAGCAGTGGAGACTTGAACGAAAGACTGGGGAATCCACAGTGTAAGTCATTAAAATAACTAAGAAACACTAGCTAGTGCCTGTTTCAGAACTATAATTCCAAACCAACAGGAGTAATATTCCAAGTGGAAATGCATTCAATAAGACCAAAATATATTAATTTATTTGAATGAATATTTATCCACTGAAACAATGTTTAATATTTAAATAAGTTTCCATGATTCTTCTTACCACATCTACTAGTGGGAAATGTCTTATATTTGTTCCTGACTTTCATAGCTGTATTTGCATTAACAGTATATATTTTAAAGTAAAATTTCTAAATACCATTAATTGTGAATTAGTAACAAACATGCATAACTTTCATAACTGTTCAACTTGACTTTCCCCGTCCCCTTACTTTAAGATATGTATGGTTTAATTATGTTTGAAATCCCAAAGATCCCTTTAAAAGAACCAACAAATTACAGTATATTAGACCAAAAACTGTGAGATAAAAGTAAACAGTTTTATTTTTCATATGATATTCATGAGAATTTTTGGCACAAAGGTTTTTATTTTTAATTTAGGAGGCATATTTTTGTCACAGAGGTGCTTATATTGAACATAAAAAGCAATACAGCAATCCTGCCTGTGTTTCTGCCTCTGCTGTGTTTTTTCTTTTATCATGTAGATTCAAATTGCATCAGCCTTTCCATGAATCTCATTGTTTGCTACATAACTCAGCATCAATTTCTGCTCCTAGTAAGGCTATCCACAGCTTTGTCTTGCCCCGTAAATGCTGACCCCGAAGGTGCTCCCTCACAGTCACTTATGCAGGTGTCATTTTCCTGATTCTGCAAGACGTGGTAAGGAAGAGGAGGGCCAGCCTACAGTGAGCGTGCTGCAAGCAGAGAACCCTTCTCTATACATCGTCTGGATGAATTCAGAACTTTATAAAAAGTTTGCTTTAGGTTTTTATTTACTTATATCAAGGGCCCAAGTTTTCCATCAGGGACATAAGAAACGTTCAAGAAAAGTCTTTGATAATGGTGCAAGGGAGAAGGCAGATGAAGCACAGCTTTCATAGCGTGTTCTTCCTACCAGCTGTGAACTATGGCATGTGTTAGTGGAAGCACTTTAATTTGATTATGTGGTCATTTCGTAGGGACTCATTAGGTGAAATTTTAGCCTCATTTAAGTTTTGTTTTAAATTTCAGTGACTACTGATGACAAAGAATTTGACCTGTTACATTATGACTCTAAGATGTAATGTGATCAGTAGGGAAATATAGATCAGTAGAGAAACAGAACAGTGTAGAGTTTAGCAGTTATCTTCATGCAGACTTATTCAGATCCATTTACAGAAGCAGGGTCCTGAAATAAAATGACAATACATTTTGCTTAATGAAAAGCACCAAATATAGGGTGTCTTTTTGACAATTTATTGAAGTTCAGGCTGTATGACCTAGTATGACTTGGCCATAATCAATAAACTATTTGTAATTTACTATAGATATACTCTTATATCTTTCATAATATTTATGTGCATATTGTAAAAAAAGGGGAAGAAATAAACAGATATTTAATTCCATTGTTATATAATGTTTCAATAGCAATAAAAAATTTGCCATTTTTTGAACTTGCACACAGTCATTTTAAATTCAGCATAGGAAAATTATACATATGTATTATTTCACATTCCTACACTTTTTGAAAATAGACTTAGCTAATCTTTCCACTTCAGCAACTAATAATTTTAAATATTATTTATGAATACTACCACTAAACAATTTTGAGAAGTGAGTGTGCTCTAAATCTATCAATTGGTTATTTGATATGAAACATTTGCGGAGTTATGGTACGGGTCCTTCAACTTTGGCAGGATACTAGAAGATGCCCTTCAAAATATCTTTAAAATATAACCATCATTTTTCTGTCCAAGACCGAGAACAAAGCTGAGTATATCTAAGACTGAGAAATCAATGGAAGAATACAGAGTGTCCAGTGTTTAGAGATAAAAAAGCTCTCGTGCTGTCTTGGTAGTTAGGAAAGAGTTGAGCTCTGCAGGATAACGTACATGAGTGCAGCTAGTGTGACAAACCACCATTTGCCATCTTCCTTACCGAGGCTTAGCAGATCTGCATTCCTCACTAATGCTACAAAAATTGTTAGATATTAGCAGCAAAGAGAAACAACAGCAACTTTCCAAAAGTAAGCACCCCAGGGATGCTTTTACAGGACTTGCAAAAAGATGGCTTGTTTATGAGACAATGTATATTAACAAGGTTCATCTAAGGTCTAAGAAAGGTCATGTATGCTGAAGGAAGAAGAGACATTACAGATAATAAGAAATGCCATCACTACTGTGCCTCTGGGATTAGAAAATGGCAAATACGATAAGATTTTCAGTTCAGGAATGGTTCCTTTTCCTGGTTGTACAATATCTATCACATTTCTGACGAGTACTGAAATATGAATAAGAAAAAACTCCTGCCTATGTTAAGAAGCTGAATTAATATTGAAAAGAGCAATTGCTTCCCCAGGTGAGATAAGACAGCAGATCATGCAATTGAATTGACAGTATACTAAACAAAACTTTCACACCTAAGAATCGTGGGTTATTTAAAATAAAACAAATACTCAGACCCCTATAATCCTCATTTTTAGAGAAAATGTTGCAAATATGAGTCAATTTACGCTACAGATTGAAAAGCAAGAAGGTAATATAACCAAGCTATAAGAAAAAGAACAACAACAAAAATTACTCTCATTTTGCTACTTCACTGTGTTCTTTAGGGGATATGGCTTGCAAATGCTGAATACTTGTGGCTGGCTATGTTGTATGTCAACCAAAGTTTTCATATAGGTATTGAAAATTACCTTTCTTGGTCTATGAAAATATTTAATCTTTTCCACATCAATACAGGATCAGTTCTCTCAAGTAGTAAATCCCCAAGTTCCCTTTTCTAAAATAGACTGAATGATAATAAAAATAAGAACTAAAAAGTGAGTTGAATCAGTAGCCTTTACTTGTCTCTGCTTAAATCTCAGGTTGTGGTGCAAACCCTGTGACACATTTGGATATTACAACTGAGTGCCTGCATATTTTATAACCAGCACAAAGGAGCCTGTGTCAGGGAACAATCTGCTTAATTTTTTTTCTGCACATCTACCTAAATACCCTTTTACTCTGCCAAAACTGGGCCTTTGCCATTCAGCACTATAGCCTTACCACGTCCTAAAAGTCTACAAGCTCTAGTGATTGCTTTTGTCTTTTAGAAGCCATAGATGCCCCTTTCAGAGTGGCTGCAGTGGCACCTCAGGACCACTGGGACACACAAAGCTCCACTGCCATCTCTGGCTAGAGCTGACATGCTCTCATCTTTTCTGGATATGGGCTGATGAACTTTCCTCCTCAAAGAGTCAGGTAGTGTTTCCTCTGGCTTCCTTCCTTACAGGCATGGCTGCTGACATCTCCAGCTGAAAGTCTTACACAGGGGTCTTCAGTGGCCACTTGCTTTTCACATTGAAAGTAATCTAGAAGTGTAAAAAAAAAGAAAAAAGCTATTGACTTCTACGTCAATTCTCCTTATTGATATTAGAACACAGTGTGACAGCTGTTTGAGTATTTTTATGGAGCAGAATGAAACAAGAAAGATGAATCAAACACAAACAGTCTCTGAAAATTTTCAAGAACAAACTCATGTTTTGTCCATAAGGTTGCAAAGGAACCTATTTATTTGGAGCTACCTAAACCATACTGAAAGATATAGTCAGGACCCTGAGGTCACTGCAGGCCCTACTATCCCTGGCCTCCTTCCCTAGGTCTGTCTTATCCTGTCCAGGGACCAGGACACCATGTCATCCCTCTGGAGCCATCACTCCCTGCCCCAGCGATATCACAGCAAGGTCAATCTCCAACTTCCCACAGCCCTGCCCTGCCCAGCCATGGGCCAACCCCAGTCAGGACCACCTACAGCCTGATGTCCAACAACAGATGGTGTAGATGGCCTGTTCAAGCTCTTATGGTTAATTTCAGATTTGACTTAGAGAAAGCATCAGAAAATGGCAACTGAATATTTCAGGGTTATGGTCTCATTATTGCCATCATTGATTCTGAAAAGGAGATAATTCTTTTGATGTTTTTTTACTCTGACCACCTAGATTTAGGAGAAAATTAGTTCTGAATACTTTAAACCATTGAACCAGACTTCATTTTTTCTGCATGTTTTTTGGAGAAGTATGAAACTTCTAAGAAACAGGGAAGGAAGAGAGAGAGAGAGTAACAAAGTGGAAGGGAGGAAGGAGGACAAAAATGTACCCATTACCCTTTCCAACAAAAGTTAAATAACAGAAAACTTGGTAGTCCAATATAATGAGATACACTCACATTTTTTGACACATAATATTTGGGTTACTTTAAAAGTGTTATTTCTTTATTCCTCCATTTCTGAGACTGAGCTGGAACAGTCATTTGCATTTGTGGAGTGCTGAGGGCAACTCAACTTGAATTACAAGTGTTTATGAAAACAAACCAGTAATAGAAAAGGATTGCTGAGGTATAAAAGTGAACTTTGAGAACTTCATATTAAGTTTAAAAGTTGTGTAAAAGTGTCATTAATTAATCTATTGAGAGAGAGAAAAAAGACAATTAGAAATTATCAACCATCATTTTATTGGTGGTCTTGACTTGTATCAATAAAGGGGTAAAGGCCAAGCAGGAGATCATAATTACCACAGTGTAGTGGTACTTTTCAGAAGAAACTGGTATTTTCAGAATAGAAAAAGGAAAAAAAAAAGAAAAAAAGGACATGTTTCTCAGAAAGAGTACCAATCAGGTAGAGATATAATGAAGCAACAACAGATCTGAACATGGCCAATATCCATTCAGTGTACCTCCTATAAAGCTTATTAAATATAAAAATTGTAGGAATTCCAATAGGTGATCAAGGTTATGTTATGTATGGCTTATTTGTTAACTAGAGTCAAGGAAATATTTTTAAAAATAAAGCAAATCTTTGACCGTGGCTTATCGTACAAAGCAAGCTATTAATACATATAATTGTTTTACTTGAAGAAATGTAACAGATCAATTTTTCACAAGTAAAACAAAAATAAAATAATGCTGAGCTGTTATGAATAAACACAGAAACCACTACAATTAAAGAATTTTAAAACCATCTCTGATTCTAATATATTGGATATAAAAGTACTTGTTGAATATTTGTCATCCTTCAGATCCTAGGATAGTGCTCATGCAGCACAAGATTAGTTAAAATCTTTTAGGGAAAAATCTAATAGATATCCCAGTGGGTTCGATGCTTCTATTAAAATTACTAATCAGACATACATGAATGGGTTTTCCTATGTTACAGATTCTTTCCTCTGCTTTCTAGACACCAACTGAGACTTATGGACACCTTTCAATATTTGAAAACACTCTTGATCATTCTTTTCCACTTAGTCAAGGCTTCTAGCAATTAGCAGGATGAGGTAGGTTTAGAATACTCTGGTGAATGGTAAGAAATATAATTTGATTTGAAGAGATAAAAGACACCACAGGTAAATGGTCAGACGTGGTAAACGTTGTCAGTTCCTCATCAAGTAATACTGACTTGTAAATAGTATGTAAATATTTCCCTGGTAATTCTTCCTCCTTATGATATTGGAAGAGTCAAGGTGGATGTATATACAAAATTGATTGGCTACAAAGGAACACCTGCACCTCTGCCCAAGGTTCCCAAGGGTCAGAAGCACTATCTTGGGGTCCTTCCTGGCTTGTGCAGTACCCTTCTGACACCTGATGTCCTAATAACAGCAAAATCCTACTCTTGCCGTTTCTAGGGTCTGTGGTTGGATTAAGATGTTGCACTTACAGCATGAAGCACACATATCAACCTTGTCAATGATTTCAGTATGTCAGTATTTGCCATATTCTTGCTAGTGCTATCAAGTGAGGAAGAACTAAAAAAGAAAGGAAAATATGACTATTTTCATTGTATTCTAACAAGCCTTGCATGTGTCTGACAGTTCCTTGTCAATGTCAGCATCTGCACACAAAATTTACATATCTATAGTTGTATGAGTATCTATTTCTGATTTAAGATTTATTTTTATTCTATTATAATCAATGGCCTAAATATCAAGTGTTGTGTCTAGCCCTTTATATGGACTGTGTTGCATCTGCATTTCATTCCACTTTGTACAGGAAAGTTGACATTGCTTGTCCATGTGTGGCTTATTTGGCTTGCACTTCACTTGCCCCTGCAGTAACTAGATTGGCTCCTCACCCAAAAGTGCATACTGCCTGCAGAAGTCATGTTCTCTCATGTGTATTTTTGGGGAAGGACCTGATGGCAAATGGCTGGAGGGAGCAGGGTGGCAGTGAACTTCCCAACCAGGCTGTCATGCCACAGTGTATTTTTCTGCTAGCTGATAGTGGGCAGTACTGGGAGACAGGTGCTGCTGCCTGCCCCAAAGCCTGCACACTATCAGCCTGTCAGCAGAGTGTTCAGAGGGGCATCAGCCATCAGTCAGGCATGTCTGATCCTGGCTTCTTCCTGCCCTTGTGCCTGGAATGTCCCTTGGATGCTGAGGCACTGGAACAGATTGCCCAGAGAAGCTATGGATGTGCTATCCCTAGAAGTGTTCAAGACCAGGCTGGATACTGCTCTGAACAACCTGTTCTAGTGAAAGTTGTACTGCCCGTGGTAGGAGGGTTGGAACCAGATGCTATGCAAAGACTCCAAAGCAAGCTGTGCCATGTAACCAAGGATTGCACTGAGAGACTGTGGGGACAGTTCCTGTAGTGGTAAGAGTCTGAAATTAATGCTGAGTGAAGCAGCCTGAGTAGGAAGTTCTGAAGCTCTCAGAGAGCGAGGCAATAAAGACAACCTCGTGGGCACTGTCTTCTACAGGCTGCCCGGTCAAGAGGAGCCTATTCACAAAGCCTTCTTGTTCCAGCTAGAGGAGGCACTCCGCTCGCAAACACTCGTCCTGCTGAGGGACTTCAGCCACCCTGACTTCTGCTGGGAAAGTAGCACTGTGAGCTGTAGGCAATCCAGAAGACTCCTGGAATGCTTACAGGATAACTTATCGAGCCAGGTAACAGACAGCCCTACCACAGAGGAGATGATACTAGATCTGATATTCACAAAGGTAAGTGAGGTAATTGTGGACATCAAGACTGGTGGCAGCCTGGGCTGCATGGATCAGACACTGGTGGTGTTCACAATCCTGATGGATATGGGTCAGGTTAAGGGTAAAGTTAGACTCCTGAACTTTAGAAAAGCAAATTTCCAGCTATTCAAGCAATTAGTCAACAGGATCACGACTGCCCTCAGGTACAAGGGAGCAGAACAGAGCTGGCAGATCTTTAAGGAAGTCTTCTATAAAACGCAAGAGATCCCCAGGCACAAGAAATCAGGAAGTAAGGCAGGAAATCAGCATGGCTGCTTTGGGACCTGCTGATCAAACTAAGGGGTGAGAAGTAAATGCGTAGGCCATGGAAGCAAGGACAGATATCCTGAGAAGAGAACAGGGACACTGGCTGTGTAGGCATAGGGTGAGGTAGGCAAAGCTGGAGCTGAACTCGGCAAGGGTTTCTACAGGTTTGTCAGTCAGAAAAGGAAGGAAAAGATAAGCAAATTAGTAACAATAGATGAGTAAAATGGGAAGTACTCACCAATTTTTTTTTCTTAGTCTTCAATGACAGCCTCTCTTCCCATAATTCTTGAGGGAGTAGGCTACAAGATGGGGGCTAGAGGAGCTCCCAAGATAGTCCAGATGAGGAAGGTGTGGAGGGAGCAATGTTTCTGCAGGTGCTCCCTTTTTCATGCCTTTTTCAGCCCCAGTGTCCCTGCAGTTGTATGCTTTATGGTTCTCTGAATCCTAACCCAAACCCTAATGGCTCTTTGAGTCTGGTATTCACAGCACCTTGGATGGCATAGCTGAAAAGGGGTGGAAGGAGCAATGTTTGTGCTGTGCCATTTGTAACCCATATCTCCCTGCAGCTGTAGGTTTTGTAGTTCTTGAAAGCTTAGCTGTAAACCTAATGGCAGACAGGGTCTGAGGCTGAGGTCCCCAGCATCATGGGTGGCCCAGATAAGAACATTGTGGTGGGCACACACTACACTTCACCAATCTTTCTCCCTATACACCAAAACTTGAGAACACTAAAGATCTAGGAAATGTTACTTAAGTGGCAAAGATTTCTTGTTGACAAAATGAAGGTAATGTTATTTCAACCTATTTGAAAACCTCCAGCATTTAACTTAATTCACTTTTTCAGTCTCATATTTTAAACATTTTGAGTGTATGATTCTGTACTTTGTCTTCAAGTGTGTTAGACACTAGATCAGTGATTATGGGGTCAGAACCACCTTGGTGTGTGTGTGTGGGTGTGTGTGTGTGTGTGGAGAGGGAAGGGATGGGTTGAACCTCACAGAGGTGGGGTGGCATTGTATCCCTCATGGCAGCCTCTGGAACCCACACGGAGAAGCCTCAGAGCAGCTGCCAGTCACAAACAGCCCAGGAAAACTATAACACCCCACAGCTTCTGGAGCCCCTGACCCAATTCAGATTGGCAGGGACAGTGAGGACACTGTGCCTCACCTTGGCCTGGGGCCCCAGAGTGTCTGGGGGGTCAGAGGCCCCACCTGTGGGGTTTGGCCATGGAGACCAGAGTAGATAAAACCAGAGGCATCGGTGTGCCACATGTTGTGTCCCTGCCATCTGGACATGTGAGAGCTGGTCTGCCACAAGGTTCCAGTGGTAGCTATTTGATCTGTCTCTCTCCTTTCTTCTTGCTCCCTCTACTTCTCTTTCTTTGCTCTGTTCTTGATGCTTTGCGTGGCTTGGAGCTGAAAGGATTAGATTTTAAATAAGTGTTGTGGATAGATTGAATCTTAAATGCTGTGGACTGATTATATTTAGACTGAAGTGTTGTGGATTAATATGTGCTGGGTTGATACTGTGGTGGAACATTTTGTCTGTCTTGTGTAGTGCCCTTTTTAAACCTTTGCCAAGTTCCCTTATTTTCTCCCCTAAATTAATAAAGTTACCTCTTGGGAACAAGTCTGTGGCTTATTCTCTTGAGGTATCTTGAGGTATTAAAGAACCCTATATACATATTTTAAAGTAAAACTCCTAGCTGAGCCTGTGAGCTTGCAGCTTCGGAGTTGGGGTGTTAAAAGTTACACAACTGGATGCAAATTTTTAGGTGCCTCCATAAGGCAGTGTTCTCTTAATGATTCTTTCAGTCTCCAGACAGTCCAAAATTGTACAGCATACCTTGAATGAGTCTCTATTTTCCAAAAAGATGTTTTTAATCAATGTATTGATTAGTGCAATGAACTTACAATTCCTCAGCAGATTCAGAAAAAAAAGGAAAAAAAAGGAATAATAAAAGCAACATATTTAAATGTAATGTTGTGACAATGAAAGAAAAATATTTTGAAAATATGTCTTAAAATATTATCTCCCTAAAGTTATTTATTTTATTTTATTTCCCAAGAAGAAAAGGAAAGAAAAACCCCACTTCTTTATCTTTTATCAAGTGGCACTGAATTACTACGGTTTCTTTCTGCGTAGTGCGATATAGAAAACCAAATAAAATTATTTTTCTTAGCTCAGACTTAGAAAAAATGCCTATTTATTCAATATACTTTCATTTTAAAAGATCAAATTGTTTAAATACAAAAAGTAAAATAATGAAGGCGCATATCAATGCAATGAGTGAGATCTTCAGTGTTGTAGTTAGCACTGTTGTACTAGTTCAGTCATCGAAAAAGTACCTGTAGAGGGGTAGGAAAAAACCCATATACATTTCCTTTTCTTTTTTCTTTGTTATTTCCTGAAGATCAAAACAAACAATCATTAAACACAGAGGGTCTGTTCTTCTTTTCAGATATCAATGTCATTGCTAAATGAAGTGTTTCATTTCAACTCTCCATGTATCCTCCAAATGAACAAATCTAATGTATATATTTTAAATAAAAGTAAAGTCACAAAGACAAAATATAAACTCTTTTGACCTCCTGAAATAACATTAATGGAAAAGAGAATGAAAAGAGAACAAAAAAGAAGGCTTAGGCTAAGAAACCTGTGGAAAGGGTTTCAATGCTATTCCATTTAATCTACTGGGCTAGTTATTTTCTTTATGCTTTGTTAAACTTCTGAAAGTATTGCATTAACATTGTAATTAAAGGTAAATAAAATTTACAACTTTTAGTGTATCATGTCATATCAAAAGAATTTGGTATATCTGGTAAGAATTGGTCTGTCTCAAAAATATTTTAGATGGTTTGGATTTGCTTCCTCATTATACTTTACATTTGCTCAATTTTAAAAGGAATCATTCTGAACACTTTTAATTGTAATGCTTTGGTTGCAGGATAATCTACCTTTAAAGTGATTTTGGTTTTTTTCTGTTTTTTTTCTTTTTTTTCAAATAGAAATATTATTTAAATCCTATTCTCAAAAGAGATGCACTATCCTAAACTTCTTGAATGATTAAGTAAGTATCATTTTCACAGGAAATGAGTGATTGCTGTATGAATAACCTCTAAGACCTCAAAATCTTATGTGGCAATAACAGAATATGTCATAAACAATTAGTGGTAACCACAGGACCGGACACCAGGGATGATAATGAGTCCCAAATGAAGCACAGCTTTCACCTTGAATTTTCAATGGCAATGCGTCTAAATTGGATACATAAAAGGGACGGTCAGGATCCACCTCCAAATTACTATAATTAATGTGAAATTGAATACAAGAAATATATGATTGTGCTGTCATATTAAACACTTTGCATAAGTTCTTGAATTGTCTGTGCAGAAGAGTTCAATGAGCCTAAATAATACACAGACATTTGACAACAGGAAAATTAAAGTTCTAATGAATAAAAGAGTTGCTCAGGAATCCTATGTCAAAAGGAAAACCAATTCCCAATGCTACATATGAAAGTAAATACATAGAATTGATGCTTTAGCAAGAAGCATTGCCAAATGTGATATACAGTTTTGATGTCTACAGCAACCCAAGAAATAACCTTTTCACATTTCTACAAGAGCCTGGAAACACAATATATCTGCAGATTGTTTGACAGATCATGATGATAGTGTCTACACGCTTCCAGGGCAAGAACTGCCACTACAGCATTTTTGAGATACAAATGGTTTTGAAATTACACGCACAAATATTCATGGCATCAGAAACTTCTGAGATAGATTCAGCTTTATGAAGCACAGAAAGTAAGATATCGAAGCTTCTCCCAGATATCTGCAGCTCAGATCTGCCATTCAGGGTTGTTCATCATCACAAGTTGCAGATCTATCTTTTCCTATTTGCAGGGCGGTTGTACTGCTTGAACATGAAGAAAGTGAGATACCAGTGAGAAATGATGTGGACATTTCTGAAGGGTTTTAGCTCACTGTGATTCTCCAACCTTTATGCAGTATATATTAATTAATATAGCTAGTTGAGATATGTTAACAAAGGTCTTTTAATCAAGTTCACCATGTCTGCATAGCTCTGAAGACACATCAGTCGAAAAACCAGAATAATCTATCTATCTTATTGTGGCTTCAGTTCAAGGCTACTACTTATTTTGAGGTGAGAACAGTTCGTCTCTTAAAAGTTGTTTTCTCTTGTGGTGGTTGGCTCACGAAACCTAATGTCATTGTTGACATGGCCCAGAGATACTTGTTTGTCTTGGAACATGTCAGTAAATAGTGAGAAAACTTTCTACAGTACGTTTAACTGCCAGTGTTCAAGAGGCCACCTTCTCAAACTATTTCTTTCCACCAGCATTTATTTTTCCTGAACTTGAAATGTCTTAAGCTTAGTTATTCAAAACTTAAATCTACTTTCATGGTCTTTCAACCCCAATCCTTAACTGCACCATGTACAACTAGATAGGAATTGCTCATTTCTTTCATAAGGGCCCTTCTGAATGACTCATCTTTTAGGTCTGTTAGGACAGTGAAGTTGCATATAACATCTTCAGGACTAACAACTCTATGGACAAAAAATTAATGCAGCCTTGAGACAAATATAAATTTTCAGAAATATGGGAGACAAAATTTACCTTTAACTTTCTCATTTCTGCTCAGTTTACTAATTGCCAGTGTTTGTGCTGGTGTGCAATGCAGTTCAAGAATTTCCATGAGGTAAGGCTCAAGTCTGCATGTTTCTCTTAATTCTGGCTCAAGATCCCACAACTTACTTCAATGCAAGTGCATTTGGGTCACCTACCAAATGACAAGACAAAGAGGCAACTGAAACAGTTATGGAGAATATCTTTGGTTTAAGTGAATCCTAATCTTCCCAGTAGTACTGTACAATGGGTCTGTTGCATAGGAAAAGGGTCCAATGGGGGCTGTGCTGGCTAGTGTAACATCCCAGTTACACAAGGGAGGTGTAATTGTGGAGTAGGAAAGCTGGATGGAGGCAGAACAACACTGAGTGCTGCAATAAAGTGGGGAGAAGAGATTGGTAGACGCTAAAGCTTGCAGGTCCCCGTCAGGATGGTCGTCTGCAAAAGATGTCTCTACAGAAGTTCTTGGCTGGACATGTGTCGCTAGATTTTAGCTCTTTCAGTCATTTAAGGTTGCAGACACAATAAATTAGCTTGAAAATAAAGCATTGCCTATTTAGAGAATAATTTTACATATTTTACATATATCTAATATATCTAATATGTACAAGAGGAAAAAAAGAATGTCTTGTACAGGTGTCTGACTTCTACTCACTGTATATTCCTAAATATTTGTAATTTAAGCTTTTCTATGGATATCTGGAGCTCAAAAGAACTTCAGGCATCATACAACATTAAATGTATATCAAATCCCATTGCAAAATTCAGTGAAGCATTTCTAGTAGCCAAATAATTACTTGGGGTTTTTGTCTTTTGTTACAAATAAATAAAAATTCAGTATGTCAAATTACAGTGGAAGTGGTACTGGGGAAAAAATATAAATGGCTGCAGTTTCCCAGTTCTGTGCTTTTGGGAATTCAACATAACCCAATACCTGGAGTTTAGCTGAAACATTGGAACTTAAGGGGTACCAAATTTTCCCAATGATTGACAGCAATAACTGTTGTTACCTGATTAAATTACAGGCATTGTTGTCAACTCTGCAAAACAGCAATGTCATAAAGAATGCAAGTTTGAATCCCACTTTTTGTGACAACAACGTTACATAAAGAGATAAACATTGGTAATTGTGTTTAGTTCAGTAACACTTTTAATTATAGTTGAGATCTCCTTTAAAGTGTATGGATTTTACTGATGCAAAGTAAACAGCTGAAAGCTAATGAAGGCAGCCTCATAGATTTCTACTGTCTAATTAAAGTACAGAAACATTGCTTAACCAATTCATGCACTTAGAGGAAAAAGAAAAAAAAATTACCCTGTTTGCACATTTGGTACACATTTTAATTATTGCAAAACACAATATCTCTAGTCTGGGAATTTAAACTCTTTCTTGTCAAGCAGGGCTAACAAGTCATGAACAGTCTACTGTATTTGTTCATATAAAGACAGATAATCAGAGAAGTCCCATCACATCCCCTGAGACCCTGTTTCAGCAATATACTAATGCACATCCCTAAACTTTAATCATGTCATCAGTCTTACTAAACTGTAAAAAAAATATCTATGTACACACATATTTTGGGTTGAATTAAGGTTTAATTGCTGGCAACCAAACTGCTGAAGGGAAGGGGAATTCTCATCTTCTTATTCTGGTGTGAAATTTCCTATGGTTCTTTACTATGGGGAAGAGATTTTGCAAAATTCTACATGGAGAATTATCATGTCTGGCACCATACACAATTTATGTACCAAACAGTTCTTCAAAATGACAAATTGCTTACAAAAAAATTACTAGCCTTTTACACAAAAGTGAAAAGTAATATCCAAGGTATTGATTAGCATCATGAACATTTACAAAAAGCATTTTAAATTCAACCCAAAAAATAGTTCTGGTTTTTGTCAGGTGAGAAGACATTTAATCCATGATACCAATGGATTTGTCTCACCAGCTACCACCACATGTCAGTAACAAAGACTATTAAGTATTCAGAGAGAATTAAAAACTATCAACTTTCTTTGGCTCTTCCTAAACCAGCAAATTAAACAATGTCCAGTTCTTGACTATAAGGAAGACAACTGCCTATAAATGGTTAGAACAATCTCTACCCTTACTTTGATGCATCTGAATGCTCCAAAACAATGTCCAGCACATATCAAAGAATATTTCCATTAGCAGTTTAGCTAATGCAGTGTGTATTTGCATGCTTGTTCCGGCCCAATTCCCAAGCACTAAGCTAGCCCATATTATCCCTTCATCCCTTTTCAGCCTATGGCTTGCACTACCCGATACCACAGTAAGGGAAAGAACATTACTGGGGGCTGGAAAAGCCTCTAGATTTGACAATAGGGTGAATTATAGTACATTTGCAGCAAGAAACAACTAAGTGCTTCTTACAGCCTGAAAAAGACTTGGCTGGGAGCTAGCGAGATTCAAGGGATCATAATAAAAAGACAGCACATGCAGAGCTTATTAAACGGGCAAATTTATAAAATGGCAAAGCCTTATAAAAAGGCTCCTGCTCTGATATTGATGCTGTTCTAACAGCCACACAAGTCAGCTTTCACCATTTCTCAATCTTCAAGGCTGTAGCTGAACCATTAACTTTGAGAGTTTTGGTTGGTATCTGCTCCCTAAGCCTTTTATATTCCCAACGTGATGGTCTATTACTTATGCCTTCAGGGCAGTTGCTTTCAGTTTCCAGTCTTTTTGGAAGGGTTCATTGCAGTGAATTGCTCTATCACGTCTTTGTCCTTTCCAGGATGCCTTCGACGGATTTAGCCTGAATCTGTCTGCTTGAATCAATATTTGTCCTAGCTCTGTCTAAATTTCCCTCACTGTAGTCTTTTCAGCAGAGCTTCAGTGTGTTTGAATGGAAATCCTTGTTATTGGTAATGATGGTCATGCAGCTGCTAGAGATAAAAATATAATCTTTTTTTTCTTACTGCTTTTCACATAATTGTGCATAGACTGCTGTTCTATTTCATATATATGGTGAGGGATGGGGCAGGAATGATCACAGGATCAAACTGCATTACAGCTTCTGTTGCACCATAAACGCGCCAACTACAGAAGAATGAATTTTGTGTGTTCATTATTGCTGGTTATAATAGCAAATACAAAAAGCAATTTTTAAGAATAATTTTAGAATTTTTTGAAGGAAGAGTTATAAAAACATGCTGGTTTCACACTGGATTCACAGGGGAGCTCTCAATCAGCAGGGCCACACTGAGAAATGTAAAATAACTTGGGGGATAGAAAATGAATGAGTAGTGAGAAAGGAATAAACCTCAGGGAAACTGAGGCTGTGTTAGAAGAAACTGAGATTTCCAGTGAAACAGGAGATATTTGTGATTTGTTGGGCAAATTATTGAGGGGGTAATCCAAACATAGAAATGGTTTGGGAAGTATCCAGAGTATATCTATGAACAGAATAAGATCTTCATCACAGCTAAGAACGATAAAGTTAAACTACAGTAACTGGACGCCTCTGGCCATTCAGGTATCCCAAAGTAATGTAAGATACAGTTCAATGTTGTTGTCAGTAACCATGGCAATAATCCCATGACCAGCTTCACAAGTTGCCATTATGCTTTTCTGGGTACTTTCAATGAGTCTGTTGTCAGAAGAGTAGAGTCAAGGGTGGAGCCAATATTCATCAGTCAAACATTTTTTAAATTGTGATTTTGAAGGTGCCATCAAAATAAATTATCAATTATTAGCCATGATAAGTGATTAATAATCCTAAAGTGATTGATAATCCTACATATGATTATTGTGCTCAGTAAAACCAGATTTCAGAACAAAACATAGGCCAAATACCTTAGAATGAGGAACTTTAAATCTACATCTTTTTGATGCTTTATCCCACATATCCCTGTGAGTAGAGACACACTGAAGACAAGTTAATGGAGAAAGATATAGAGTTTTATTAAGTAGAAGCTTCCACAATCAAACCCAGAGGGATTTGACCCCCAGGTCAGGAAGTTTCGGGGTTTTTATAGCCCTCATTAATATCCAATCAGGACTCTCATTTCTCTTTAATGCCCACCCAAAAGTTCTGTCCATCTACCCCCTTCGTCATGGGGGGGCAGTTGGGCCTTCTCCTGTTGTTTGTCTTCTGTTATCTTGCAGGGGTCTGTTCAAAAACAGCTCGGCCTTGACAAGGCCTGAAAGCAGCTCCCAGCTCATGAGAAAGGCAATTAATATTCACACCTAAAATCAGAGCAACCCAGCAGAGACTACATGATTCTAAAACCTTCTAAAATTACATTAAATTCTTAGGCATCATTTTCATAGGGAAAAATCTTGAGGTTTTGTTTTGGTTTTTTTATTTTTTTTGTGACATTAGAAAAAATAGAAACAGTAAAAACTATTACAATTTGAAAATAAATAACTATTTCAAGAACTCTATGTTTGCTTTAGCTGTGGGACTCATGAAGGTGTTTGGAGGGAGCTGAGTTGCCCTGGCTTTGGCCAACCATGACCCCAGCTCAGCTCTGGTGCTCGTCAGAGGGAGAGAGAGCGGAGAGCCATGGCCGCGGTCCTGGATCCTTGCTGCAGATCCCTTTCCTGAACCAGCTATCCACCTGCAGGAGAGTGAGCACCACCACTGCCAGCCCCTGCCCCTAGTCTCTCATCCCTGACCAGAGGACAAAAGAGAAGACTCTGCATGGCCTGCCAGAGGGTTCCACCCCATCCTCTTCTGTGGCCTTCATCCCTCTACATGAGTCCTTCAGAGAAGTCTGATTCACGGACCACCTTTTGTCATTGTTTTATCAGAGAAACTGAGTCACTTTTCGGCCAGCTGAGGTGCCGCACCGCCCCCTGCTGTCCATAAGTGTAATTGCACCAAAAGGGAACAAAGACAAAAACTTCAATTTCATTTAAGGGGTTTTTTTCTTTTTTTTTTTTTTAATTTTGGGGGTACAGGGTAGTTGTTTGGTTTGTCTTAGTTTTGGTTATAGATATATATATATAAATTTGAAATTAAGAACTGTTATCCTTTGTTCACATTTATTTTCCTAATTAAAACTCCTAAATTTAAAAGCTGTGGTGATTTTTTTGAGGAAGCCCTTCTTTTCTGGTCCATATAAATATCTTAGTTGTCTTCTAAACTAATACTTATGCTTACAGCAGGGTTTCTTAAAACCAACAAAAATGATAATAATAATCTGTCCTTAAAAGGTGAAGTGAGACATTTTCATTATTCCTGTAATCCAAACTGGTATATTCCATTGCTTTCTCTTCAAGGTCAGTGGGGTTTTTTTTCAGCTTCTTGTGCCATGTCCAGAAAAGTGCAACAAAATTTTTAAATAAGAGCTTTGTAATGCCAAAACAATAGTGTGAGTGTTGAAGGTAGAAACTGCAAGAATTAAGTACCATACATGACAATGTGAAGGAAAAGGAAACCTAGAAAATCTACTTCCCATGTTTGCTAAATATTTTTGGTGCATTATTCCAATGCTGATGGAAAAAAAAATGTCTTCAGATCTTCAAATTTAATCTGAGGCCTACTAAGAAACTGGTGAAATGTCTTGGAAGGAAAATCCCCCTGTTTTTGAAAGAAAGGGGGATGACTATCAACCCAGTATGACTATTTCAGAAAACTCTCTGATATCTATCCCAGATCTCTGTGGCAGAACAATTAGAAGAATTATGGAACACATATAGAGAGCCTCTTAGGCATTTTCTGTATTCAGCATATATTTTAGGTTTTTACCCTCCTTTGACAGAAGGAAAAAAAATTTAAATTCTAGTAATAAACAGGAAACCTTGAAATACTTTGAAAGCTATTCAGCTGCAGGAGGGAGCATCCTAGAAGAATCCTGCTGTGTTGAGATAATTAGGACATTAATCAACTCCCTGGATAGAGGGAAGCTAACATTCATAAATGGCTAATGTTGGTTGTCACTTCTTTTTGCTTTTAACACTAATAAAGCTGTGTCATGGTCATGCTCGCACCTCCTCCCCCCACTTGGCTGTCACCCACAGCACCAGCACATCCACAGTAAAAAGACTGATGTGTATCAAAGGTTAAGCAATTGCAAGCTGTTGGAAAGACAGGATGAGGTTTGGAGCCTGAAGGATGTCTGAGGGCACACCTCAGCTTGGGCTGACTATACCAGTGCTCGTGATTTATTATTGTTTGATGCTCTGTTAGTGCTCCATGTCTAACCTCACAGCTTCATCTGGAACTAGTATGATTCAAATCCCTCTGCTGTCCCCAGCTGCCCCATACTGTTTCAGGTCTCAGTCTTGGCAGACGAGAAACAATCTGGTTCCAGACAGCAGTGAGGCAGTGTCCTGCTCCTGCTGTGCTTACTCTCTAATGGGGACATGCTGTGCTCAATCCACAGGTGGCTCCTTTCAGGAAGAGTAATTAAGGACCATCTCTCTGCACCATTTCCTATTAGTCACAACAGATTATTTATCTTATAGACCATACTGCCTCCCAGACCTTTATTCTTTGTGCAGACAGTGCTGGTTTCAGTTTGTGCCTTATCTTGAGTGTTGCAAGATCCAGTCCTTACTTTACTTTTGTGTTATGTACATCCCCTCACTCAGAAGTGGATGACTAAAGACGTACCTAGTTCTTAGTGTCTGCTTAGAGTCATAAATTAGTGTGCCAGGTGAGCGCAGTTAGAGGAAAGGAAGAAAAGAAAAATCTGAACTAAAGAATTTATCACTAGACAGAATAAAGCACAGCCAGTCACCTCAGCCTGGAAATTTCCTGGGGAAGAGGTGAAGTGTGCTGCTTTTCTCACCATAGATGTCAATATACTTACTGACAGAATCACAGATGAGTAAAAAATAAGATCATGACTCACTGAGCTCACTGCCAAGTGTGAGAAAAGATCTGACAGTTATACAGTCCTGTAGAGCAGTGCCCTGTGAGACATGGACAGTGGTCTATTTGCAGCATAGTGAAACAAAGACACTTGTGTAGGGAAAATGTGCCTCGAAAATTGGGAAGAAGAAAGTGAAATAAAAGAGAAAAGTCAGTGTCTGAATACTCATATAGAAATTGTGAAGTCTTCTGATGTGACATGAGACATCTAAGTGATGAAAGTAGTAGTGAGAAAGGTAGACAAACAAAGGGGGAATTGCACTGTCTCCAAGAGAAATCTAAAGGCCAGATTGATTTCCAGACCTTTTGGCACAGCAATCCACACTCAATATCATTTGTCAAGCATCTACAGTTTACTCAACTATTTTAATATAATCACCCAAGTTCATAACAGATCAGTTCTTCTATGGCAAGAGATTGAAACCCCACTATTATATACTGTCTACCATGATGGAAATTAGACACTGACAGCAGCTAAAGGTAGCTAGCAGTTCCCTGGATGGAATAAATATGTGCAGTCAGTATTTGATATTTTTTTCATTTTCCACTACTGAGAAAAAAGGATCTCCTGCAGACTTAGGGAACTGAACTGCTGCTGACTGTTGCTGTCTAACAGTGGGCAAGCCCCTTTGAGTTCTTTTACAGCCCACAGTTTGAGAAACATTGATCTATAGGACCTAACTAGAGGCTGCCATAGAGCAGTTAATGACAGGGGAAGAGGGAACATAAAAGTGTACCTCATTTAACTCAGCTGAAAGTTCAACTGCGATGAATAATCACATATATCTAAGCTGAATAGCAGCACCTATTGCAAACTCTAGTCAAAATAGGATTTGCAAAGACTTTGCTTCTAATGATGGATGAAAGCTTTGAATTTTATAGAGAGAGACGGTGACTATTAAACAGTCTTGGAGTTTTCCATTTTCCATGCATAAGACATAGAAACTAAATTGGTACTTTCTCAGTTTGTATTTCAGTCACAAATGCTCCATTGTTTCCTACCTGTCAGATCCAGTCAAAGGGAATGCAAACAATGAAATAAACCCAAAAATCGTTCTACATATCTTTCCCTTCCCAGAACACTGAAAAGCTAGTCACATTACCATCAGGGTGATGCAGAAACATCATGATTATTCAAATAAGAGATTGCCATTCCATCCATATTTATGATTGAGATCTGCTTCCCCAAAACTGATGGGAAATTTTCTCATTGTTAATAGATCTTTCAATTTTCAAAGCTCTGCCAACCTTGAAATACCTAGTTTATGTTATTTCCGTAACTATATCCCTTTTCTTGGGAAAATGGGCTTAGTCATATAAGCTCTATCAGTCACTAAAGTACAATATGCAACAGAGTACATGACGAGAATGTGTAAAACTTACCCACAGTGATTCTCTAAAGCATTAATGGACCTTTAAAATAGGCTTGCCAAGTAGTTGTCTGATAAAGCTCATTGGTTTAACATGTACGTTTTCTTTGAATGAGGGACACCTCAGACTGGGAACTTGGGTGTGTCTTGTAACTCTGTGTCTAACTTTGTAATTACAAACATTCTAATGAATTTTAGGATTAATTTACTTTTAAGAGGTCACTGCTTTGTGAATTTTAAGATAGGCACCATGTTAAGTGGGTAAATTCCAAGACCAAGCTACAGCTGGATGCTAATTTTAATTTTTTTTACCCCGTTGTTAGCAAGACTTTGGTCTGAAAGCCACTGATTCTCCACATTTAGAAAACTTTACTAACTATAAGAAATTTTCAAAGACTTATTTGCTAGTAGGCAGAACCTTTTATTTACCTATTTGTACTCCAGAGCAAAGAAATCTCTTTGGCATTTTCTTATTTGTGGTTACACAAAATAAGCTCTACTAATTTCTCAGCAGAAGTTAGAGGCTGCACTGCTCCACTCTGTCCAGCTCTTCTTGAGTAGATCTCTTTCAGGTTTATTTATTCATTCTTGAAGGTGGTGTGCACATAAGTAACACTCCGGTCCTGGGAGCTGTAGGCTCACAACACAGCCGGGAGTTTAACTTTATTATATATATAATGTTATTTAATACCTTGAGAGAGTGTCAAGAGAGTAAGTCATGGTCTTGTTCCCGAGGGGTTTCTCTATTAATCTGGGGGAGAATATAAGGGAAATGGAAAAGGTTCAGAAAGGGCACTATTCAAGCTAGCCAAAATTTTCCACCACAATATCAACCCAGCACATATATCCCAGTTACAGCAGCGGGGACCAGTTTCTCACTGTGTGGGTGTAACCAAAACTGTGTATTCTACACCCTCTAAGTCATTTCTCTTGGACTATTAATAATGGACCCTTTGCAGCTGCTGCCCACGGCACACCTGACATCTCAGGCTACAAGCTGGGTGTTAAAGAACTCTGTGTGATAGGGAAGTGTTCCTGTCTTCACACTAATCACTCAGACTTGATAACTCCCCTCCAGGGAGTCATTAGCGCCTTCATATCCAGCCTGAGGGGGCATGTCTGTTAATGGGCCATCAAAGATTCCAAAATTATCCCATGACTCCCAGAGTTAAATCACCCGTTGTGGAACTCTCTGCTCTGAGGGAGGTACTGGGAATTCCCGCCTGAACCTGAGCATATATAATCTTGGGGTTTGGGAACTTCTGGTACCACTCGTTGCATCCAGAGGAGGATCAGAACCTCAGCAGGACTGCGACTGCAATTCTCAACCAGGCTGTGACCATTATCTGCACAAACATGTTTTCCTTTCCTTTTATTTTGTACTGGGGGTAGACCATGTGGCGTTCAGCACAGGGGCTAAGGAACACCATTCTGTTCGTGTGTCACGGTGCTGGGTTATACATCTGGTTTTTGTGGGTTAAAACCAAAGTTTCCTTGTATCGTTGTATTTATTGTAAGGTTTTTAGTAAATTGTAACTCTGACTTGTAATCTTTGTTAAGTCAGGTTCATTTCTCCTGCTGGTTTACCTTTAAACAATCACAACATATTAATCCGCAACACTTAAATCAAAATCCAATCAACCCGTAATTAAGTCAAAAATCCAGTCACTCCAGCTCCAAGCCATCCAAAGAATCAAGAAACGAGCAAAGAAAGAGAAGCAGAGGGAGCAAGAAGAGAGAATGAGAATGAGGGAGAGATAGATCACATAGCCACCACTGGAATCTTGTGAAGACCAGATTTCACATGTCCAAATGGCAGGGCCATGACATGTGCCAAACATATGCCTTTGGTTTTATGTGCTGTGGTCTCTACAAACAAACACCCCACTTGAGGACTCTGAACCATTCCAGGGCTTGGTGAGAGGCAGTGTTCTCATAGTCCCTGCCAATCCAAGCCTGGGTCAGGGGTTCCAGGAGGTTTGGGGTGTTATAACTTTCCTAGACTGTTTGTTACTGGCAGTTGCTCTGAGGCTTCTCCATGTGGGCTCAAGAGGCTGCCATTAGGAATATGATACCACCTCACCTCAGTGAGGTCCAGCCCATCCCTTCCCTGTCCTCATACATGCATACACACACCACCACACTCCCACAAGACAGTCTGACCCAATAATCACTGATCTAGTGTGTAACAACATATCAGTACAACATCATCACTGTTTCATACAAATGCATGTAAGTAAATTTCTTTTCTGGAAACTCTGCATTTGCTTTCTTTCACAGCTCAAAGTCATCTTATAAACATCCCTTAAACAGATAATACATATACTGTATTCCAAGATTTTCCTAAATGAAAAATTTTTAGTTTACAGCCTCTGCCTGTGCTTTTCCCTGTTTCCTTATACAGGAATAAAAAACATGGAAATGTGACTGAAGGATAGTTGTAATGATACACATCATTGCATATCCAGATCCTCTATCTATTTATTATATCTTAAAACTTTATATTGCTATCTATGAAAGTATTTATTGGTTTTCCAAGGGCATTTAGCAGTAATAACTGGGGAGGCAGATACAGAGAAACCAATTAGAGTCTTGTGGGATGACGTTCATGGTCATTGTTGGGGATTTTTTTAGTAACAAATGAGTATAACAGAAAAAGCATTTAACAGATTGCCTTAAATGTGACAGAGACTGTTTACATTAAGGAAGTAACAAAGATATTAATTATTTTAGATATTATTTTGTTAGTATTTTCAGCACAGCAATGGCATCACACGATGCAAACCTGCAGCATTTACACAGACATGCAAGTATGATCTCTCTGTGATTGATAATACCTTTTGATACCCTGATGCTCCACTAACCCTGAAGCGATATATATGCAATTTTCACCAGTACATTAAAATGTCTCCATTACACATTATGGGGAAAGTGAGTATTACATATTTCAGTTTACTTTGGAGATAAAAAGGCTTTGCCTTTACATATATCTGGCTCTGAATAGAGCACTTCCACTTGCAAAGGGCCTCCATGGAATAGAGTGTGACTTTCAAGAGGCAGGAGACAGACTTCTGAGAAGATGGATGCAAGCAAACTCCACTCTTCATACTGTGCCTTGTTCAGGCAGCTGAGGAAAAACAGATCTGGAAATGGCAGCCCAAAAACCATATCTGGCACCTGGGGGAAAAAATCTTTTCTTGGTAATGAAAATGTTGAAGAGGAATAACTTTCAGGGCCAAGAGTCAGAAATTTGCAAGGAAAAGTGGGGAAAACATTCCCCAGCAATCAGTCTGTTCTGCTTAAAAGTTAGGCACATCTTCCTGGTGTGATATGACTAAGCTGGGGAATAAGGGCAGAAGATCCTGTAAGTAACCCCTGACTGCAGCCATAGGTACAGTCACAGCAAACTGGGCAGCTGAAGGTGTATCATCCACTGGCTGTCTCTGTTGGTGCCTCCATATTATGGGTATAGCATGCAGTGCCTGAAATTTTTTATATTCCTGCTGTTAAATGTTGTTCCAAACATTTTCTCATAGCTGCAGTGACTGTTAATGGACTCTATCATTTACAGATGTTAGCAAAAATTTCAAAGGCTGTTTGTATTGGAACAAATTTATGTTTATTTTCATATTTTGGTGATAGCAAAGTTATTTGTTTAATAATGCTTAGTATTTTCATATTTCTGAAATAGTACTATGCTGGGTTTAGAAGATGAGTAATTATAGAATCATAGGATTATTGCGGTTGGAAAAGATCTCCAGTATTCTTGAGTCCAACCATAATCAAGTAACAAAACTGGTTTCTACTATACTATACTGTGAAGGTTTTTGAAAGTGAGATAAGCAGGGGATGGGAAAAAGCTTGTTTAGATGAGACATCTCTGCTATTTGTCTTAACTTACACCTTTGATAGCTTAGTTAGGCATTGACAACCTGATAAGACAGTTCAGTTAATTCTTCATGATGTTCCCTACAGAAGGCACAAATACCATGTGCAATTCCTTGAGTTTGTCAGGCTGTATTGAAAAGAAGTAAGCATTCAGGGAGTTTTCTTCAGACTACTCTCACTGGTAGGATGCTTGCATATGTTTTATTAAAGATTTATGAATTAATCTGCAAATAAGCATTTATTATGTGAGATAAATATGTGCCTACCACAGAAAGAGTAGGAAGCCACATACCAGCTGGGGTTTCTGTTTTTGTTTTTGGTTGGTTGGTTGGTTGGTTTGGTTTGTTTGGAATTTTTTTTGTTGTTTTTTTTTTGTTACTATGAGCAATAAACAAAACTATGTATTTTTCATGATTTAAACATTACAGAGAAGACACATTCTTAAAGTTACGAAAATTTTGTCTTTCTATCATTTACTGCTCAGTTCCAATTCTGTCTAATATTTTAGTCCCTCCCTCTGACTGTCCGATATAGTCTCTCCTGACTGGCCTGATATTATAGTCCCTCACTGCAACAACAAAACTGATAACATTGTTATGGTGCTGATGAAAGTATCATCAGAAAAGGAAGTAATAAACTGTTCTTTGAATGATTCCAGAATATCATCCCATTACATTTCTAAAGGCATGGCACCTAAGAGAGAAACAACTCACCCATATTTCTCTCAGTCTTCAGTTTTCAATGGCTGAACACAGGGGTTAGGACTAGAGACCATCAAAAAATAAATATCTTTGCCTTCCAGGCCGGCTCACTTGCAGACTTCACACGCCTCTGCTAATGCCTGGAATTTGTGGCATCTAGCAATGCATATTACATACTTAAATGTCTGCTGCACATTGCAGAGATATTGAAAAGTCACATTCTCCCTCATCAAAGTTGTTGTCCTGGCACTAGGAGTTTTGGTACTCACTCAAGGTATGCAGCCACCAATATATAAATGTAACTGCACAAGATCTGGTGTGCAGTGTAAAAAGTCAGTGTTTTCTCTTTTAGCACTTTCTCAAAATGGTTCTTTGCACAGTTCCTTTCACTCTACATAAAACTGAGGTTTTTCTACCACCTGAATAAACACACCAAGCATGCAGTTGGTAATGGTCTTTGCTGAATTAATTAATGAACATTTGACTCTCAGTGGTTTGATATACCTTCAGTAGCCTAGTGGATGGCTGAGCAGGTATCTCTGCTGAAAATAACACAATATCACCCATGCAACAATCCTGTTGAGTTAAATGTATGCTAGTCAGCAACTCCCAAATGGCCTGGAAAGGCCAGCTGAGTGCATCCTTCTCTGCTACCAGATGAGGAGCAGAGTAGGATGGCTGGAACTTGCACGTGTGAAGAGTGGGTAATGTGAGTCACCCTTGCTGTGAGCCTGAAGCTCATCCTACAGTTCTGCCAGCCTGCTGACAGGGACCATCAGCAGGACAGCTCAGTCTAAAAGGTTGTGTTGTCAGTATTTTGCAGCATGATTACAATAACAGGTGTTGGGTTTGCTGATCAAAATGACAGTGAAAGACAGATAAGGGCAGTAGAAACCACTGCTAGTGATCACATATTACATACATGTATAGCAAAATATAACAATCTGTGTTTTAGTACTTTACATTGGTGAGAAATATGTGTGCTTACTGATTTGCACAAAAAAAATTCGATTGAACAAACCTTCTTTTTTGTCAGGGAGTATGGAGCTTATCAGATATTTATTCTATCTTTCTGCTCTGGAGGAGCACTTAGAGTGTTGGTGCTATGCTATTGACCTGGTAATTCGTTTTAGCTTCTGCATACAAAAGGTTAATACGCCACAAGCTTTATCAAGATAAGTATATTCGGTAAGACAATAAAACCATCTCAGTTTCAGGTCACTTTCCTAGTTTCACATCAAAATTTCTTAGCAATAAAAGTTTCATTTCAACATGTTAAGAAGATACATAGAAATTCTGTAAATCAGCAAAAGATATTTTACATCCATGAAAATGAAAGCTTAAATGTTTATGTTGCAAATGAACAAAGGCAAATTTAGACTATGTGGAGATGTGAACTTCCTTTAGGTTTGTATAAAATTATGTCAGTGTTATATTTATTTAGTGAACTTAGTGAGGATGTCATCATAAATAGGTTAAACAGGTTCTGTGCAGAAGCAGTAAGAGTTCTCTGCGTTGCTCTCTATGCCAAATACAAGGAGTTGTTGGCATTTGTGGCACCAGCCTATAGGGCTGACACTTGTCTTTGGATCATACAAGTTTTATAGAGCCTCTGTACTCCCCAAGACAGGAGAAATGGTTGATTACCACTTAATTGGTGTTTTAGTGGACTATCATTCTGTATAACAGCAATCAGAACCCTCAGAAGGATCCACACTACTGCAAAACAGTACCCTCTGTTCCCCTTTACAAATATAAGGGGTGAAGGAAACCAGCATGACACCATACAAATAGTACAGTTACATGTGTCCCAGATGCTGAAACAATTTCAGTTTGCAGATACCTTCCTTTCATAATTTTAAAAGGTAGCTATCCACTTAGGTTGTAGTTGCATTGGGCATCTGTGTCTTTCTTCTTCATTTTAGGAAGCCAGCAGACAAGGGGAAATTGTTAAATCATGCCAACAATCGAGGATACAATGCATGGAAGGAAGGAATCTGTCATTGTCAGCCTGGCACCATCACTGTTATCTTGGGTCTCTGTACCTCTACTGGAACAGTGTCTATAACACAGCAGATTAAGACCTGAGTTTGGTTGGGAATGTAGGCATAATCCTGTTATCCACAAGTTCTCCTGCTTTCTGGTTACCAAAGGGAAGAGCTCAAGACATCCTAGAAATGGTCATGTTATCCTAAGCCTAAGCAAGTTTTCAGTTGTGAATGAGGAGCTCAACACCATATAGCAGAGTAATACCCAAGAGGCAGAATGCTGCTTCATTGTTTGAGGCTTCTGTCTTTACACATGGTGGGGTTGGAGGACCTAGAAGGTTGTCAGTGCAGCTTTAAGCATTGATGGGTAAAAACACACAAGAAAAGTTAATCACTATCCTGGTGTTGCTACGTCATGGTGGTGAGGGTCTATGTAGCACATACCCAAACAGTTGGCTTGAAAGGGGAATAGCAGATTATAGAAGAATGTGGAAACTGTGTGGCAATAGGTCAGCAAAAGAGGCCAAGTGCTCTCTCAGATGTATGGGGAGCATATGCAAAGTGCTTGTTGATAACATGTGTAGCTGTAGCCACAGCTGTACTGAGAGAAAAGATCATAGGATTATTGCAAAACCACTAAAATGGACATATTTGAAAAATTACTAAGTTTTTTAGCACAACCTACATTCCCCTAAGAGGGATATGCATCAGGAGCTTATGATCAGGGTGCTGAGACTGCTAGCAGAAGATAATGGAGGGAGGACAAATTGTGGCTTAAGTACTTGTTCTTAATGAGCAAAATCTGGGTAGAAAGTTCACTTCCTGACAGAGTGAAAAGGCAGAATGAAATAGCCTTGACATCATTGGATTTGATAGCACATAATGTCATGCATAGTCCCTGACTGTGCAGGGAGATGACCAAGTGCACATTTCCCCTCCATCCATCCTTAAGCAGATAATGCTTCACTGAATAACCCATGTAATGTGAGCTGTCCCAGGCTTAACCCCCCAGGATCAGGTAGAAAGCATTTCTCAGTTCACATACATGGAGATGGGAGGTATTAGACCTGTTAAGAGATTTGATTCCTACAGGAGGATGAGGTGGCTAGCATCTCTCATCCTGTCAGGCTTCCAGAAAACATGGTGTCATGAGATATGACAAAAAAGCTAGAAGTGAGGTCACTAAATCTCCCTTGATAGTCCCCAAGCCTTATGTGACAGTAGAGCAGGACTGCTTTTAGTAAATACAGTGAAAATTCAGAGGAGAGTAATGTAAAACCTGAAAATGGCTCCAGACAACTGGAGGGAGGATGGAGGTTTGGGTGGCTCAATTCTCTCCTGGGATACCATTTGGAATAGGCAGAACTGACTGGCAGCCTCAGATGCATAAAACAAGACTGTAGAACATTATCACAGTCTTCAGGTGTCTGGAACATGATTAACTAATGACACTGGTAAAGCATCAGCTCTTGGCAGAGAGCTCTGGATGTCAGTGTTCCTCTTCAGAAAACATTGTGCTCACACATAATTCCGTATAGCTGGGCCATACAACATCCATACATATAATTCAGTCCAGAATAGTATAATTGACTAGCATTTTGCATAACCTCAGCACAACTGGAGAAGATGAAACTTTCCACAGGTGGAAGTATTGATGAGCAAAAGTCTATGTGAATACTTAATATTGCTTTAACTTGCAAGCTGGGCATAGTGAATTCATGGTCTCTCTTGGCAAACAGTACTTAACACTGAATTGTCAAACTTCATTAAGTAAAGGAATTCAGAGACAAGGAGCTTAGTTCAACTGGAATAAAATACGCATTCACAATGAAGACCCTCAGTTCTTTCTAGAAATATTTGTTTGTGAATTACTTAGGTAAATTAGGAAAAAAAATAATTTGGGGGGTATGGGAGAGTTGCTTTTTTAAAAATTATTATTTTTTTTAAATTATTATTTAATAGTTTTACAATCACACTTCTCAAAAGTGAAACCTATATAATCACAAAAGCACACCCATCAGCTCCTCACACCACCTAATGAACAAAACATGGCTAAAGACAGGGGAATACTTAACAAGGCTCAAGAGCTGTGTGTACCCCAGGATCCTACAGGCTAAGTCTCTGGTCTGAATGTAGTGTGTACACACGTGTTCTTGCAGAAAATTTATCACTACACAGTCCTGATGCCCATCCTGCCAAACAAGCAAAGTTTTGGTTCTCAGTCACTGATTGGTGTGGTTCTGTTCCATAGCCACCCTACATCCTCATGTCAAGGCTGTAAATCTGACTGTTGTGATAATGAAAGTATTTTCTAAGTATGGTTTCTACCACCCTCATAAAATGAAATATATTTAATTTCTTAGATAACTTACTTGAAATCAGTTTTTTATCTCTACACTGCTCTCATTAGCTGGGGGAAATTTGAACTTAGAAGCATAAGTGCACAACCCAGGCCATGCAAGGGAAAACGGGGCCTCTGCAGAACAGTAAACAATAAGAAGAATGTAGCAGCTGGTAAAAAGAACAGGTAGACATACTGATACAGAGGGCATAGTTTTCAGAAGAGTACCGATCCAAGAGCATGGAAAAGCAAGCACACCTTAGCCATTGACCAATAATATTCCTGTACTATTGTTAAGTGTATGTGTAATGTAAACAATAAAGGAGAACACTGACGATACTTCTGTGAAGACAATGTCTTTGATTCTTGTGCTGGACCCTCGGGAGCTCAAACAGGCCGACACTTTTTACTTTACTCATTCATTGAAGAAGTACATTTACTGAGATAATCCCACACTGAATATGCAGCTGGCTGTACAGCTACTGTGTGCCTCTTTGCCCTCAGGAGCATAAATATTTTCCTGACAAATTTACACAGGGTGAAAGAAGCTGACTGCTGACAACTGTACACAGATGCTAAGATGAGAAGTTTAACTAGTCTTACTATTTTTGAAAGATAATCTAAATAGTGATTTATGGTTTTTAAACAGGAGGCAAATAACATATTTTCTGCAAGGCAGTTACACCTTACCTTTCATGCAGGACTTTCAGCACAAAGGATTGCAGAACTAAGATCATTTAGTCCTTAATGAGACAATTCAAAGTGTTTTGAAGTCCTTTGTTCCTTACAGAAAATTAAAGCCTACAAATGTAGCAAAAGGTATTTGCTAATCATGCACATATTTTGCCAGACAGACACATATGCTGCTGCCTTGTGTCTGGCCAATTCTCAAACACAGATCTTTAAAGCTGTAGTTAAAAGTGGCTCTGTCAAGGGATACTGACTTCTTATTAAAAAGTTGAACTAGTTAATTTTAAAGCTCAGAGAAACCAAGAGAAGAATTTTTTTTTCCTTAATACACTTCTTATTAGCTTTGGAGTAAGACCAGTATTATGTAAAGGTTGAGAGCAAAAATTTATCCATCCTTGGGAGGGGTTGACCAAAACCCTAACTGAACCAGTTCAGATGAAGATGCTTTGCCTGCTTCTATTTTGTCCTGGACTTCAGGGCTGATTCCCACATGAAGATTTTCCAAAACATATTTGAAGATCCTTTTGGAAGAGTGGTGTTTACCTGTTGTGCTTGAATACACCTGCAACTCATTGCCTTGCCATTTAGGTAAAACAAATTGTACATAAGACCTTTATTTCCTGCATGAACCAGTTTGCATTCCCTGCCTAATCTTAACAAATCAAGCAGAGCACAAGAAATCAAATTTTATGCAAAGAATCAAAGAGCAGGAGAAACTCCTTTATGGATGAAACAATGTACCAAAAAGAGGAGGAAAAATCTCACCTGAGCTAAGTCCATAGGAAGACCTCACCTATACAATTGCTTGTGGAGCGTTAGATGCATGCTCAAACTCTGCATGATCACAGAAGTCAGCATGAATGACAGGATAAAGAATAGCAGATAAGCATAAGTTAACTTCTTGTTTCCTAAACAAAGGTACTCTTCTTGCACAAAATTCCCATTTTTTTGAAAGTGTGCCCACACCCCTCACAAAGAAAGGTGGTCACTGACAATTGAAATTACCCCAATTCTAGGAAATGAAGAGGTTGAACAGATTTTTGCATGAGAAAACCTCTGGAAAAGGGAATTGGTACCTGTTTCTCCTGAAATTATCATGTCCATTACTTAATTGTAGGTCCCAGTGGAATAATTTCTCTGTTTCACCAGCCATTAACAGGGAATTCAGCTGGTTACAGGAGGCATGACGATTATGGCATACTTTAAAGTTTGCCATAACACAAACTTTTCAGATTTTAGGCACAACACTGTCAGCAAGTTAACAGAAGGACTTAGAGACCTAGAGGGAATTCAGATGGGCAATGATCAAAGCAGTATTAAACCAAGATAGAAACACAGATGAGAATGTAGACAGAAGAGCTGTATTTTAAAATACTTGATCAGATATTCTGCCTTGACAGGGATGTGTTAACATAGACAAAAAGCCACCCAGGAAGAAGTGAAATTATACCTGCACTGGAAAAAGATCCTTTCTTTTCCTAAAAAAAAGTATATTTCACTTGTTTCACAGATAAACTATATTTCTCGTGGATCAAGATAACCTGAAAATAGTCCTTCTTGCATTTTAATTAGTAAGAGAAAAACAACAAAATCAATGAAAATGTGGAGACGCTTGTTGGTAACGTTAGCAAGTAAATCAAGACTCTTGCTTCTAAGATATTTCCATTTTATAGTGGTTTAAGCAACCACTTTGTGATTACTCTGCAACATACTGAGTTGACTTCCCCAGCTGCAGAAATGTTGCTATAAGTGGCACTATGCAGCACTATAAACAAGAGATAGGTATAAATATTATCATAACCTAACTCCTTTTCAGATCACTTTTAGATAAAATAATTTTGAGGTTATATCTGTCACATCAGTTTTCTGGCTTGAACAATATTTTTCTTCAAATTCATACCAGATGAAACACAAAATGTGGGTTAACAATGCAATCTCTCTTCAGTCAGAATAATGTAAGGAAAGCCTTTTCAAATAAAGTGTGTGGCATATTTTACCTTTAATGGGGAAAAAGTGCAACTTGTTTCATGCAACAATCATTTTGC
>VWZD01013324.1:0-39732 GCA_013396695.1 Sakesphorus luctuosus | reverse complement strand
TAAGAATCACAGCTTTATGGGTGTTCCATGTATAAACACTCTAAAGTGTGGGATTCACTTTTAACATGACCCATGCCTTCAAGCTTAATTTAATCTGTGGGGAATAGCAGCACCAAAAAAAGTAGCTTCTGTAGAATGCGGGAAATTATTACCATCAATCTCCAAACATGTCTTTTTCAGCATTGTATTAGCAGATGCAGAGTACTGGAGGGAATTTTCCCAGCTTACCTAAAAGTAGTTTTGAATTTTTTTTTCAATTTGAGTAAAAGCAAGTATTTCCCCTGGAATGGTAAATTATATATTCTTTTTGCTATACCGGTTTTATAATGGAAAAAAACATACTATAAAACAACAAAGTCATAGTGCACGTAGGACACAGAATACTGCCATCTATGCTACTAAATCAAATGTGGAAATACCCTGGTAGCTACTTTGAAAGTTAATATAGCCAGCAGGCAAAATCAGAATCAGGACACAGACATCTTTGTGTAAGAGAAGAGTAGCTGTACTTTGGACAATATCCCTTGTTTATATAAACTGCAAAATAAACTTCCCACCTCATGATNACTTCATGTGCCATGGATGTTTTAAACAAACATGCAACAAAGCAGAAGTGATGGTGCAGTGTCTAATTTCAGTACAAGAAAGTTCTGTGATTCTCAAAATTTAAATACACTCCCCACATCTTACCAATAACATTCTTACTCAATGTCATTTGAGTATTTTTTAATCAGGACTATGACAGGAACCAGGAAGCTCATGGTCCTGTTGTCTGACTCAGAAGTGCACAGATGTTTTTAGAGCGGAAAGCTAAAATTAGGACCATTTACTTCATTAGGCGGTATCATCATATAATGAGTACAGGATCTCTTTTTTCTTGAAAAAGGCAAGGGATCCCACTGCCCAGCTGCCTTGCTTTACCCTAAACCCCTTTAGGAACTCCAAATAGACTGAAGTATCTGAACATCTTATTTAAGGGGGAAAAAAAGAAAACCAATGGATGTCTTTGACCACATAACAGGTTTAAATCAATACACACCCACAAAAATATCTGTTCATATTGACCTCTATTCCTAATTCTTCCATTTCTCTGAGAAAGGCAGCTGATGCTCATATCATTTTGATATGAAGGCTACTATTAGGAAGTACAGTCTTTTTTGTCTGGGCATTCTTTCATCAATGTTAGAAGAAACATGTTACTCTCCCTTGATAACAAAAGGCATAAACAAGTAGCCTGAGAAAAATATTTTTTTTAATTGTTGTCTTCATCAGGTGCAAGGTTGCTCAAAAGATATCTCCAAACAACTCCAGTCACGTACAACATTATATTCTTCCAAATTAACATTCCACAACTGTTTAATCTTTCTCCATTGTCCTCAGTTTTGTTATATATTTGATATTTATGGTATGTTTGCCCCAATATCTTCTGCATTGGTCATCAATTTCACTGAGTTGTTATCTTTTGCTATCTATAATGCTTCTCATTTATTTTCTCATTTATTTTCTACAGTTATCATCATAACAGATACCTTTACTCTACATCAGTGATTTACACCAAAACTGACAAGTATATACTTCCCTTCTTGAGGTGGACTTTACCTAGGAGAAAATTAAAATTGTGGTGCAATTTGGATGAAACCTGAGCTAGTTTTCTCTCGGGAATCTCTGTCTTAAAAAACAGAGGTTGAATTTCTTTGAGAACAAAGAGATGAGGAAGCCCTAGTTCAAAGGTCTTTTAACTCCACCAGCAGTACCACACATCTGTGGATGGGTCACATCGCCAGAAGCCATGCAGTGATGTCAGTGCTTTGCAGTGAGCATGAAGAAGAGGTTCAGTGATTGTTTGAGGAGACCAGGACCAGTATCAGCTAGCACTGGCTACCAATCACCACATCTCAGCCTTCAGGGAGCTTGTCCTGTCAATCAGGATTGTAATCACTGCTAACCCTAACTCCAATTATAGAATGATATGCAGGGAAATCCATGAGACACAAGGTGGATGCTTGCAGGCTATCTCCTAGGTTCTCTACCCATGATGGCTCAGTCTTATCCATATCAACATATGGAGCAAAATAAGAAGGACCTATTGCAACTCAGTGTAATGTAGTCTTATTTGTACAACTACACAGAATAGAAAGTTGTCTGTTAAGCTTTTTCACCTAACCTCTCCCTTTTGTGGTCAAACTGTGCACCTTTATCCCTTCCATGGGCTGGACTCTGACATCAAATGTAACAAAATAAACAGAAAGGAGCTCATGTGGTCAGAGCCCTGGACACTTCATCTAGTGACCTTCTTAACTCACAGTGGACTGAGTCTACAATCCTGCATGATAAAAATTAAAAAAAAAAAAGCATCTTTACCATCTCCTGATTAAATAAAACCACCCAAATTTGTATTGCATAGTGCCTGTGTCTAGTGAGGCCTCAAGTGTGGCATGGCAAGCACAAAGGTTGAGGGCCACCCAAAGTAGCAACAGCCCCACAGTTCAAAGTGACATAGTACTATCTACATTAGTAAACTGAAATATCCCTGAAAGGTGTACTGAATCTGAGGATTTTAGGGGGGAAAGTACTAGATGGATTGGAACAAGTTTTGCGGAGAAAGATCTTGCTAGAATATGATTACTGCTAAACAGTGTTTCTGGTCATGCTTAATATATTAGAATGGACACAGCCTCAAGGGATACTTCAATTATTAGGCTTGTTTTCCTCTAGCTTTTCCTCCAGTACTTTCCCTTCCCTGATTCTCCTTTGGTACAATCCAGATTTGGACAGTAGAATGACAATAGGAAGTATGATCTCAGTAAACGAAAACAAAGGAAAGGAAAAAGTTTTATAGTGAAACTAGGTACTGGTATACTCTGGTTATAAGGGGTCAGGAAAACAAGAATGTGGTCATGGCTTGTGTAAGCATAGAACTGTGGAGTACTCACTTCAAGTATTGCATGCTGTTTTGGGTGCTACAATATAAGAAAGATATTGAGCTATTAGAGAGCATCCAAAGGAGAGCTACAAAGATAGTGAAAGTTTAGAGAGGAAGTCATATGAGGAGTGGTTAAAGTCACTTGGCTTACTCAGCCTGGAGAAGAGGAGAGATCAGCTTGTGAAGGCAGACCTCATAGCAATATATAACTTCCTCATAAGGGAAAGCGGAGGGGCAGGCAAAAATCTCTTCTCTCTGGAGACCAGTGACAGGACCCAGAGAAAGGCCTGAAGCTGTGTCAGAGGAGATTTAGCTTAGACATTAGGAAAATCTTCTTCATCTGGAGGGTGACCAGGCACTGGAGCAGGCTCCCCAGGGAAGCTGTTACAGTACCAAGCCTGCCAGAGTTCAAGAAGTGTTGAAGAACATATATTTTCAGGCTAGTGAGCCAAGGACAGATACATAGGTGCCTGCTTCTCAGATAAAAATGGAATCTGTTTGGAGACCTTGAGTTCATGAAGAAGAGAGAAAAGAAACTTGCTAAAACTCCGTGGAGGAATACATCTCAAGACCTTTTTCAAAGTTAAAAATAAGTTACATAAAGACTGTTTGGATCCAGCAATTTTATGAAATATATATTACTTAATATTTAGCTATAGCCATGTGATGTTAGATAGTTTGCATGGTGTATGTAGGTTTTAGAATTGTGTGTAACTGTGTGAGAAAATAGTTCTACATATAGCCTTTCTTGTAGTTAATAAAATTCCTGCACAGGAATGGATAAAAAGTGTTAACGTAAAAATAGTTTGCCCTTGTTTCCACAATTCCTCAAGTAGCTGTAATCCATGATGAAGAGGACTTTGAATAAACTACCAGAAAAAAAATTAAAATTAGATGCAGTCAGAGTGTTTTATTCAACAACTAGAGGTTGTAGCCTCACAAAGGCTCACTAAGAACTGTGTCTAGGCGTTGCAACAAAGAAACATTTGGACAATGCTCTTAGGCATGTTCTTTGGGTGGTCCTATGCAGGACCAGGAGCTGGACTTGATGTCCATGTGGGTCCTTTCCCACTCAGGATATTCTATGATTCTATGATCAAAGTAATAGCAGTGTGTTATGTAGAAAAGATATGGTCAGGATATTTTCAAAACTAACAAACAAAAGTGCTGCCTCAACCCTAATAGGGGCACAAAGAGTTCACCAGAAACTGTTTCCAGAGTATGTTTTGCTTCAACTATAGTTATGTCCTACAAGTCATATTCTAATATAGTATGTTGTCTCTTGAGTTTTCAAATAATAAAGCATGGGTCAATCACATGTAGCAAATAAACCTTGAGAAATCAGTGACTTTCATTACGCTGCACAAAGAACTGTAGCAACATCAACAAGACATTCAAGGAAGTGAGTAGAGGAAGCAATACAGCTTCCTGAACTGTTCACTATGAAACAACAACAACAAAAAAGAATTAATAGTTCTATTGCAGCAGTCTCAATTTATAGAAGTGATATTTTGCTCATAGTTGAATGACAGTGCTCTCCTCTTGCACACTGCTGCATTACTAGGAGAATAAAATCACTTTTCACTAAGGACAGTTAGCAAGACTGAAGTATTGTTTTCTGTTTTCCTTGTAAAACACAATTTTCCATTTGCAGGTACTTGATCACTTTACAAAGCCATGATTTTGGACAGTAGCATCACTAATAATACTGCATCTGAACAAAATGATTGGTCAATTGCACTGATAGAGCTGTGGCCCATTTCATGAAGCCTCTGTTTGTTCTTATCAGTGATGGAAGCAATGACCTGGGTATGAAAAGGAAGTTATTGTAACAGCTGGAGATTAACACAAATATTGTAATTCTAGTAACTATACTTTCACATTTCTAATCAGGTAAAACAAGTGAAGGGGGCAGAGCTATAGTCTACTTTATCATATTCAGTGCTGGTTCATATATATATAAATCTATACTCTCTAAAGTAAATCAAATAAAATCATGCAGCTAACCTTGCTTGGGATTGTCACTTAGGAGAGCAAAGTTACTAGCAAACAGCCAGTTGCATTAACTAAAGTATTCATGAGTGGTGACTATGGCCTTATGGGAAAGGAAATAAAAAGTTTGAGAGGAACGACTCTAAGGTGATGATATTTTTCATTTTTACAGTCTCTGCCTCTCAAGCAAGCTTCAACAGGCACATTATGAAGGTGTTGTGCAAACAAAATCTGAAATCTTCCCACAACATGCCAAGTATTTTCCTGAGTCAATTTGCAAATTCCATGATGTATAGCATTTATAAAAAGTTTCTGCTTTATAGGCATAAATTTTACACTAAAAATGTTGCCTGAGAAATGGAAATTAGAAGTTTCAATCAAGTTTAGAACTAATTCAAATTTACAAGCATTTTTATGTGTATACCATCAAATGAGACTACTTCAGACACTTGTTTAGATCAAAGCACCCTTAAATGCTTATCCAGCTGCAAAACCAGTTTCAGCACAAGTCACATTTGGAATACAGCAAATATATTTCACCTGGATTCTAATATTTGCATGAATGTTATTTTGATCTTGATTGATGCAGGGAAATGACAGTTTTGGTTTGATTTTGAGTTTTTTGTTTTTTTTCAAAGAGGACTAAAATGACTTCAATTGTAAATCAAATTTCACAGTCTAAACTTTAAGACAAGGAGGTTGTTTTGTTTTGTTTTGTGTTTTTCTTTGTCAAAAAGTAGTGATTTTGATTTTATCATCACCCTGACAAGTTACTCACTTGAAAAGATGCTTCAGATGGCAACAATTCCAATGCTGAACACTAATCAGCTTTGAGAAATGTTATTGTAACAACACTAAATTTTATAAATATTTGAGATTTTTGTTTTCCTCGTCATCCAATCTTTGAACTGAAGTCCTGAACCATAGAATCAGAAATACATAACCAGTTATAGAACAGACAAGTAACTTTCAGTTTTCCCATAAAAATGTGTCCTAGTTGCAATGACTAGGACCAGTTTCTCACTGTGTGGGTGTAACCAAAACTGTATTCTACACCCTCTATGTCATTTCTCTTGGACTATTAATAATGGACCCTTTGCAGCAGTTGCCCACAGCACACCTGACATCTCAGGCTACAAGCTGGGTGTTAAAGAACTCTGTGTGATAGGGAAGTGTTCCCGTCTTCACACTAATCACTCAGACTTGATAACTCCCCTCCAGGGAGTCATTAGTACCTTCATATCCAGCCTGAGGGGGCATGTCTGTTAATGGGCCATCAAAGATTCCAAAAATATCCCATGACTCCCAGAGTTAAATCACCCGTTGTGGAACTCTCTGCTCTGAGGGAGGTACTGGGAATTCCCACCTGAACCTGAGCATATATAATCTTGGGATTTGGGAACTTCTGGTACCACTCGTTGCATCCAGAGGAGGATCAGAACCTCAGCAGGACTGCGACTGCAATTCTCAACCAGGCTGTGACCATTATCTGCACAAACATGTTTTCCTTTCCTTTTATTTTGTACTGGGGGTAGACCATGTGGCGTTCAGCACAGGGGCTAAGGAACACCATTCTGTTCGTGTGTCACGGTGCTGGGTTATACATCTGTTTTTTGGTGGGTGAAAACCAAAGTTTCCTTGTATCGTTGTATTTATTGTAATGTTTTTAGTAAACTGTAACTCTGACTTGTAATCTGTTAAGTCAGGTTCATTTCTCCCACTGGTTTACCTTTAAACAAGCACATACAGTCAAATGTTGTGTTTAGTTCACTTATCAGAATTTCAAAAGCAGTTGTAATTTTCTTCTTAAATCTTCTTAATGCGAGAAGTTTCTGATAGTCAAAACACACTTGATAAGTTCACAATTCCTCTGTTACCAACTCTCTCAATTTATTCTTTACAAAGAGTATAACAACATTTTTTGCAAAGGATACTAAATGAGACAATACCATAAGCACATCTCCAGAATTTGTTCCATAATCAGTGACTCTATAGCACCTGGCAGAACTACAACAGTATCCTCTGCAACTAGCACACTCTGTGCTTCTGTGGTAGTTTTGACCTTAGTTTTAGTTAGGCCTAGATTAGGCCTTAATTTTAGTAAGCCCAGATAGTATTATGTAGATTAGAAGGGACAAGCATCACCTGACTTAAGCAACCAAAGAAATATTTCATGTCATCTGATGTCGAAACAGGTATAAAAGCGAGTGAGGGAGGTGCCAGGGGCTCTTTCCTCCATGGCTACTTGACTGGGAAGGACATGTGTGTTGTTCTGGGCAGCAAGGCCTCACTGCTGCCCACGAGTACTCCGCAGCTGTGTTCTAGTTTGAGAAGTAAATAGGTTTTATAGTTGATTTTTTCTCCTGTCTTGCCAGGTATCTTTGGGAGGTGTCTTTTGGAGTGTTTGGTGGCTGGGGTGGTAGAAATGTGTATTGTTGGGTAGGCAACTCTGTGGGGTTGTTGTTGTTGTTTCGTTTCACATTTGCATATATACTTGTTATATCATATTCTGTATTTAATTTTCTCTCTTCTGTGTAAGAAGCTTACCATTTCAGGTTTTGGCTTTTCACTTTTTCCCCCCCCTCTCCCTCCTTTTTCCCTGGGGACAGAATTCAGACTCTGTAGTGGGTACTTGGCATTTTGCCGAGGTAAACCAAAACAGCTTCCTTCTCCAGAGAATCAGTTTGTTCATCTACATCAGCAGTCTGACTCCTTTGATATGAATCCAAATCATCTCCAGTTGTCTCACATTGCTTCAGGTCTCAGCAATTTTACTTTAAGAAATTGAGTTCCTTGACAGGAAACTAAATCTGAAATAACAATGTGAACACATTCTACTAAGGCAAAACTGTATGGGCGGTTGCAGTATCAGAAATCCTTTGTTAGGCACATCATGCACGAGCCATTGACAGTTATGGCACCCATTGGGGCTACTAGAGCAAACTTTTCTTCTGATCTGTGGGCAGTACAGGGCAACAAGTGCTGTGAGCACAATTTTTTTTTCTCAGAAAGCAGTCTGGTAGACTTTTCTTGGGAAACAGGTAATTACCTTGCTATTGGACACTGAAGAATCAGCTAAAAAAATTGAATTCAAGCAAGTTATAACCTTGGGTTGAAAATTCAAGATAATCCTCTTGCAGACACAATGTGACTGTTCTGTAGTTCGCTGGCCCAGGAGCTAACACAATGCAAACATATCTAACACAATACAGATGAGAACTCAAACCCTTGAAGTATTACTCCCTTCCTGTGCAGAGACTATCTGTATTCTCAAGAGGTATGGAAAACCTCTGTGCTGGGGAAAAAACTCAAAGATTTCAGGGAATTAGCCAGTGATAATAACCAAGACTCTTCAGCAGTCAACGTACAGTATTTGCCACAGGGAGAGGAGCTGCTCTGAATGGACCATGGAGAGCAAGGAGCCTCTTGCAGCTGGCCCTTCCTTTGCCCATCCTCCTAGGGAACTAAAACTAGAGCAAAGACCCACCAGATGTCATCAGACTTGCTCACACTAAGCAAAGAAAAGAAGATGTGGAAGTTTGCTTCAAAACCCATCCACACAGAACTTCCCATCTCAACACTAAATAAAGTGAGGTAATTTCATCTTGCCACAAAACAACAGAAAGCAGTTATTTTTATTTGTTAGGTTGGCTGGCCTCAAGCATGAACTAAAATTTTCATGACCAGTTTAGGTAGCATGATAATCACTAATATTTTAACTCAAGGTTTTAAAACTATTCATGCCGAGTCTCTCCTAAGTTTCATATTTCTTCCTTTTGACTTTGAAAAATATTCTTTTCACATTCTTTTGTCTAAAGTTCATTTTCCTGTTATCTAAAAACAATTAATTTACCTGTGTTTAAATAGGCAATAGCTAAATATGTAGCCAGCAGTCTTTTTTGTGATTTTATCTGTAAACATTGCACTGCAGGTTACTCAGCTCTCTCATTTAAAAAAAAAAAATTCTTTTCTTATAACTAGAAAGAGATTTAAAATATTATTTCCATTCTGTCTGAATTGTTTTCTTATAAACAGGGCTTTTCAGTATCTTTTCAAAGTGTTTCAACCACTTTGAGACCAGAGAATAATTTCTCGTAGAAATGTCCTGAAAAACTTTATTAACAAAATATGCTTGAAAGAATTAATAAAGAACTATTATAACCCTTTAGTGAAACCATGTTGACTGCTCCTGATCACCTTCTTGTCATCCATGTGCTTAGACATGCCCTGCAGAATGAGGTGCTCCATCATCTTTCCAGGGATTGAGGTGATACTGACTGGCTGGTAATGCCCTGGGTCCTCCTTGCCATTTTGAAGACTGGGGTGACATTTGCTTTCTAGTCCTCAGGCAAACTAGAAATCAATACTCAGGTCAAGAAGTCCAGACACATGAGGGAAAATGGAAAAGCTTATGAGGCAGTAGGGCACTCTTCTTGGGAACAATACTCATATTTTTCATAAGTTTAGTGTGTTAAATATGGGGAGGGTTATGTCAGTTGATGCTGTTCTCAAACCAAAGCATCAAGAAAAAGAAGTGTGAAAAGTCATGTTGTATCTACTGTCACCTGAAAGCAAGAAAAGCTTTTGAAGAGAATATGGGATATATCTCACTGAGGCTGGAAAGTAAATAATGTGAAAATAACGTAATTCCTCTTTAAGTCAATAAAGCACAGGACAATCAACAACAATTAAAAAACCCAAAAGTACTTGCAATTGAATTAACCTAAATAATCTAAGGGGTTTGTAAATAAACTTATCTTTTTGATAAGAGTCTTTCAAAACTTAAATTCAGATTCATATAATAATTTTTATTATTACACAGTGATCTAGACTTTCTGTTTGTAAATAGAGCAGAATTTAAGTTTGGAAGAAAATCAAAGGTAACAGTCTTGTTTTATTCTACATCTACCTGCTCTCTAAATTTATGCTGATCTTTCTGAACTGAGAACATACTTGACTCATTTTAGGATAACAGCAATGTGGGATTGTGTCTGACAACCAACATAACAAAAGGGAGCAACAACAGGAGAAGCAGAAACACAGAAACCTCTGATTAATTTTACATTGTATCTGTATGTATTTTTCTGCTAGAAGTCAGAAGTATCTAAAGCATTTATGATTAAACTTAGGTGATAATATAGATTGTTGACATAGGTCCTGAAATTATTTTGAGTTAATCCTTTCAAAACCTCTTCAGAAATCTTTCCATTTACTTTGATTCTAGATCTTTATTTTAAGTGCTGATGTGGATAACATTTGAAAAGTCTCATCAGTATTTTCCCTGTGGAGAATATCTCTAATAGCACAACTATAGGAACCTTTGCTATAGCTTAAATAGTATACGGGATCTGAAGGGAAATTATACTCCAAAAAGTGGAATTTTAGCATTTCTTTTCTAAAGAAAATTAATTATCACATAGGTTTCAAACTATAGAACACTTAATTCAGAGAATTCAGAGAGGATATTGAGTAACTTCAGGTTGAATATTACCATAAGATACTAAAATTCAATGGCATCACCTCAACAGTTCAGAAAACAAAAATTGTATTTTAAATGAACAATATAAAATTGTTTAAACCTGATGAAGAATACAAAAGTTAAATAAACACTGAAATCTGTGTATTTAAGGACAGGAAGGTTTTATAATTTTACTCACTCTACAGTATTTAGAGCACATTTTTCGTTCTTTCCCCACTTGTAAAAGCATATCTAGCTTCTGAATATCTTTCTGATAAATGGGACTTGTATAAAAATTTTATATGCATCATTATAAATTTAAACTAAAATAAGCTAACAGACTAATTAGATGTATTGATTCCTGTATCATGACTGAAATGACACTGCAAAATTTATACTGTTCTCTTTCCTTTTTGATATTTTGTTGTTGTGTTGTTTTTTTTTTAATTGTTCCTCCAGACAGAATTTGGACACATCTTGTTGTTTTATATACAGTATTGAGTATCATGTTCAAAACATTTTTTCCTACATTTGCTTGACATTCATCTATAGATGAGGGGCTATTTTTCTAAATAGGTCATATCACTAAAAAACTCTTCCACCTGAAGGGTATTTAGGCTTGTCATAACAAGATTTCAGCCACTAGTTCTTACATTTTTCTGCATGATACCGATTGACAGTGTTTGTTAGCTGTGTCCTTCCCTTTCAGCCTTGATAAAATCATATTGTGCCAGTGGAATAATTATTCTTTGTTGTTGTTGTTGTGGTTGTTGTTTTCTGGTTTTGTTTTTTTTTTTTTTTTTAATTTCACAAAAGTAGACATTCTCTTAAATGCAAACTCTGCATATTTCTACATCTTATTGTTACAGCTTGTGATATAGCTTTTGCTCATTTTTCACTGCAGACATTAACTTCACACATTTTTCAGGATAAAATTTGCTGAATTAAACCCTCTAGGAGACCATTAAGACATCTATCTGTTTCTGCTGCTTCATTACTATGTTTTCATTGATATGTGAAATTACTCATAGAAATAGCTGCACCAATTTAACACTGTACATAGCTATTTAATTGTAAACTTCTTTGAAGAAGATGTTGTCAAACATTAAACCATAACATTATAAACTGCCATCACTTCCCTCTATGTAGAAAACTTTTTTTTTTTGCACATTTCAATTCCAAATTCTCTTGCCAAAGATCTCCATTTACTTTCACAGGCATGACAGTTAGAAGGAATATTAACTTTTATTTTTAAGCGGAGTTCTGCTCTTTTTCACCTGCCCTTATTCCTAGTATAATTTCCAGCACTGATTATCAAAATAATGCATTTGTATACAGATAGTCAAACATAAGACTGATATTATCTCAGCTTGTACATTTTTTGTGCATACATAAATTCAAATTCTTAATGAGATAGAGATTGTCTTTGAAAAGATTTGAAAGGACAAATAATTATCTTTCTAACTTTTTGCCAGACATTAAAAGGGTGTTTATTTGGTTTTTGGTTTTTGTTTGTTTGTTTGTTTTTAAATAGTTGCTTTCATTTCATGCCATCTAGATGTGAGGGTCCTGAGGGTACTTAGTTGACCTCATCAGCCTCATCCAGGACGCTCATCCATTCCATCTGCCCATCATGCTTGTGGCTCCTTTTAAGTTCAGACTTGTGCACTGTACAGAGAGGTAGATGGAGTTAATTTCCTGTTGGTCTTCATCCTTGGGTGGGTTTAAGTTCTTTGCCTGATGACCACTGCAAAAAGTACTGAAAATACCTTGGTTTTGGAGGGAGTAGGGGGATGAGGTAAATATTTTTGTAGGATGTGAAAGACGGTAATTTATATCAAAGGATTTTGGAGCAAAGAACAAGTTTGAGGGTTTTTTTGCTTTGTTTGTTTGTTTATTTGATTAATCTTTTAGCTCAATAGCTTGAAACTTTTTTCTTCTGCTCTGATTCTAGTGTGTGGTCTTTATGTTTGAAGTTGTTAGATGGAAGCACCTTTCTCTGGTGATTGTCTCTGTGAACCTTCCTAACTTAAACAAAACATCACAGCAACCTTGCTTTTCTCATCTTCTATAATGCCATTAGACTTAGTTAATAATATAATAATCACTAGATAATCTGTCATCTAAAATTCAGTGGGAGTTTATAACTGGATTTGTCAGATGTAGCCAGGTAATGCAGCTGGAAAAAAGAAACCTTGTATAGTCCATGATAGGTTACATGGCTTTTGAAGAGTAGGATACTTGGAGGCAATACATAGTGATTGTTCTTGGTGAGTCTTGAATCTGACTAAAATGAACACAACTGTAAAGGGTTCACTTTAAAAAAACCCTGAGTGAACTGCAGCCCTTAGTATAGGAAGTGTGGATGTGTGAGGGAGCATGTGGTGGTAACAAAAATCAGGTTTTCTGTTGGAATACCACCAGCAAGTTATTCTGGGCAATGTGGCACAAGGGAAAAGAAAAAAGAGCCTATGCTCTTAGGTGTGCTCTGCCTTCCTTCATCTTCAAAACTTCCTTCTAAGGAAAACCATGAGCTCACAAAGGCGTCGATTTCCCTTTCCAGTTACTTAGCTTGCTGGCTAATGGATCATGATGTTGTGTCCTCCATGGGCCCACTTAGTCTTCTTGCTTTCTGTAAACTGTATTTAAATACTGATAGCTAATAGTGTGCTTTAACAAAATTATAACATTGGTGATGTATAACATTGCACACACAGTATTCCAAGTAATAGCTCATGTGGTTTCTTCTCTTAAATGTCCACACATTGTGCCTATATTGTATGAGTTTGTATGGCATATATTCAGTCAGCAGTTTTCACTCACAGATAGTTATTGGTCATGATTGTCTAATTGCCAGTAATCACATATTTATTCCAGCCAGATGTTTGCATCAGGCAAGTCTCACAGCATATTTGTTTCAGTTTTAAGGGTGTTTAGTGCATGAGTACAGGTAAATGGAAGAACTGAGGTAAGGAGGAATGTCACTTGCTGGTTCATTAGTCTGACATATGTGACCTCGTCTCTGCGGCCAGCCCTGGTTCTTCATCAACAGGATGGGCTTTTCCTGTTGTGTGCTCAAGGCAATTACAGATGATTGCAACATCCTTAGTACCACTGATGACAAGTGCTCTGTGGCATTGCAAGGATCCCATGTGTTTTGTAATTCCCAGTCTGGCCGGGACCAGCATGAATCTGCTTTACATTTGGTGTAGAGCCTAATAAGACTCTTCTTTCCCTTGATGATCCTGCTCACTTACTGCCAAGTTGCCTCATTAAGCCATTCACTGGCAACTTATCCTTTCTCCTAGAAATATCCCTCATCTATCTGATCTGCTATGCCACAGTTGAAAGTGTACCTTAAAGGATTGTGGAGAGCCACTGTCTTCCACACAGTTCTAAGCTAAACTTGGTTTACTGAGGAAGATTCAGATTACTTATTGTGAACTGTACTGCAGCTGCTAGAGTAGAGGAAAAATGGTAAGATAGGGCTGTTGAAACTGGTATTGCATGATTATGTGGCTCAATCCTTTTTCTTCATAGGTCTAAATTCTGCATTGTGGCATTCTCATGGGTAGTGCCACTTGAAGCTTGATGGGGACTAGTCTACTTCTCAGTTTTGAAGACGAATAAGAAAATTCTAGTCTATTACTGGACTAGCCAGATGCCCAGAATAACACAAGCTCTGAAATCAGTGTTGTGAACAGGTGTCCATACTTTAATACATATACTGCAGGGTAATAGTTTTGGATATGTGAGTATGTTGAAAATAGGTCTGTATTTTTGTCTGATGCTGATGATAGTTGGTATATGCAGTTGCTGATTTCTCTTGGTATGGAAATTTTGCCCTAGTACAGACGTGTTCATCTGACAGTCCTACAGAATTAAGTCTTGTCGGAGGAGGCCAGATCGAGAAAGAATTACAGGTGCCGGGCAGATGAGGACACTGAGGCCTGGGACCCCAGGCAGTGCGTGCAGCGACAGGATCGGGACCATGAGGCTTTCCGGATGGACACTGTACCCTTAAAAGATGGCTACGATCCAAGTTTCTTCTTCCCACAATCCCCTGGAATTCTCCCACATACCCCTGGAATTTTCCCACACACCTCGTTCTCCCTATTGGTCCTTTTGCCGCTCCTCCCTTCCCTCCTCCCCTTCGTTTGTATGTACCCAATGGAGTGCATGACTCTTCCCCGTCTCCTCCCCATCTCCGCCCCTCTTCCCCGCCTACATCCGGTGTATTTGCACGCTTTCCTTATAAGCGAGCGCGCGCCATTAAACTTGGATTTTCCTCGTGGTCTCCTGCCTGGTCTGCATCTATTCCGTCCGGAGGAGTCGCTGGGCCGGGAGCGGGAGGAGCCGACCCTAGCTTCTAAGGGGTATGATCCTAGGGAGCGCCGCCGCTTGCGGCTTGTCGCTTTCCTAGCCTTGCTCCTGGGAGCGTGAAAAACCCCTCCACTATATTAGTGGAATTATTAATCCACTGAGAAAGTCTATATGTGAAATATACCCTGTTTACCTCTTTTCCAAATATACCAATTCTGTGCTTGATTTAAAGAAAATACATGAAATATCCATTTTGCAATGTACTATTAGAGATGGGATTTGTATGTCACTGGGTTGTTTGTCTGATAGGTCAAATCAACCATCTCATCTCTGTTTGTGTGTGTGTGTGTGTGTGTGTGTGTGTGTGTGTGTGTGAGGTGGGGAGGGGCCCAGAGCTCTAGCATCAGTGTCCACATGAAAAGGCCTGAAGCCAACACGGCCTCCAGAATGGGAAGCTACATGACACGGGAACCACATGGGGCACCTGTCAGTGAATGAGGCCCTCCTGGGGTAGCCTGACCACAGCACACCCCCCAGAGCCTCTGATGGGCTGTGGCACCCCTTACTTCAGCTAGGAGAGCAGTGAACTCAATGTCCTGCCTGGAGGGAGTGGCCAGAGTAGCCAAAATCTTTAAACAGCCATGCACAACATCTCCATCTTGCCTTCGCCTTCTGTCTTGAACCTACCACCATGTGACCTCTTGGCATTAACTGTTTCTCTCTGCTCTCTTACTTTATTCTTTCTTCTCTTAATCTGTCTTTTCTTCCTTTACTCTTTTTTTTCCCTCTTGTTGGTAACTTAAAACCTATTGAGTGGTATTTCACTAAGTTGTGGGTTGGTGTTTGTTGAGTGCAACTACTACTACAGCATTGCTATTCCACAGTGATGCCTGCTGGCTGGTATGGTAGTTTTGTACCATTCTGCCTACAAGTTCTCCTTTAGAACGTTCCTATGAAACATGAAATAGGCCATGACCTTTTGGTTTCTTTGCTGGCACTGCAATCTAGCAGCTGAATAACTTATTGTACGATTTTAATTTGAACAAAACAAAACCACTGAAACTCAGACCAATAATTAAACATAAAAACAGTTCCTATGTCAGTGTTCAACATAAGCACTCTTTCAATTAACCAGAGGAGTAATGGGTGCAGTGGTATCAATTTAGGTTGTTATAGTTTGATAGCTTAGCTCTGTGGAATATTGCGGTAACTTTGGGGACACTAGTTATGTGAAATGCTTGTGTAAGCAATATTTATAGTGATTTTTCTCTTCATTATCATGTGGTCATCAAATATCTCACCACAGACCACCACAGAACCTAGAGTACTTACTTCCATTTACAACAATTTTGCAAAACCACAGCTAACCTCCACTACTGGGAGTCTTGAAAAAGGAACTATTAAATTCTGTAGAAAGATTGACTACACTGAATTTCATTCTATTACAGAACCATAGTATTGCCTCAGAAAATATTAAATGGTTTGGTTCTAGTAACATAAGCATCTTGGTATGTTGTCAAAACCAAATTAAAATCTTGAAGCCAGTGATCTGCATGATATGCTGACAAGTCTTCAGGAAACTAGCCACTGATTTTCATGCACTTAAAGAATGCAACTGCACATTAATTTTTGACATGTCACCTTGCCTTGTGTCTCAAGACAAATACAGTAAAGTGGCTGCATACTCAATTTTGGGCATTATGTATGCCACGCTTCCTGCAGCTTGAGCACGATGACTCACTTGCATCAAGAACATTTTTGATTGTAATACATAAAGATAGAGCAAGTGTGGTTGTGGGTTGTGGGCTACTCAAAGCAGACATGGGAGCTGTTAGGTTTAGAGGGAAGTTTTGGTCAAAGTATGTAAAGCTTGCAGCTTGCCAAGCCTGAGAATAGTCAAAGCCTAAAGCGTGAGCAATTTTGTGTTGCTTCTTTTAGAGTGTTGGCCTATCTTTTGCTTTGTTACCAGGTATTTTGCATTTTCACAGCCAGATTCCTCAGATGGTGTGCTGCATCACTACATCCAAAGCACGTCTTTTTCTGTCACCTCTTCAGAAGAAACTATGCTTAGAAAAATGAAAGTTAACAAATAAACAAGCAACAAAACCAAGCAAACAAAACAAACAAACAAACAAAGAACCCCCTAAAAAGCAGCAAATAAAAAAAAATAAAATTTATAGATGGCAAGCTGGATTTGTGCATCATAGTTCCTCAGGCTGCATTGTAAGATGGCTCTTTCAGGGTCTATGTTCCTGCAACACATTTGATAGTCTTGGCCTTTGACTGTTGTTTCTTCTGTTTTGTAAAGTCAAGTAACTTCCTTGGTGTGAAATCTAATTTGACTTTAGAGTTGTCTGCTCCTTCCCTGGCTAAAGCTCTTCTGCGGGCAGATACCGTGTTTTATAAAAAACATAAGGCACTCTCTCTCTCTGTTTGTCCTTGTTTCTGCTAAGTTTTAGCTGGTGCTGTCTCCAAGATCTGAATAGGAGTGAGCCTACAATCCTGAAAAAGTTACTGTTCTAGTAAAGTTTTATTTCCTAACTTTGAGCTCAACTGGACTGACTTCTCACAACCTCTCAGGAAAAAAACCTCTTGAGTCACTATAGGAGAAGCCTGGATACTCAAAGTGCTGAAAATGTCACTACCTGCCCAGAGGTATTTTACCACAAAGAAAGTGCAACTTTTCCTCTAGTAGCAACTTTTACAAGCTGCTAGCTTTTGTAACTCTAGGCTGACTCATCAGTTGTGGTTGTCAAAGGGTAGTGTCTGTGAACATAGATTCAAGAAACTTATGGTGAATAATCTAATGATATTATCCTTGTAGTCAGTGTAAGGTTTGTTTAGCACAAGCAGCTGATTGCATTGTCAGTACATCTTGAGAGCAGAGGAACGGTCAACAGTACTCTATTCTCCCTTGCTAAAATGTGCAATTATGCCTTATTTGAAACAAAAGTCTGCTATTACAGTGAGCAATTTGAACTGCACTATATTTCTTTCCATGAAACACTTGCTTAAGAGCTTATGATAAAGAAATGGTACCTTGCATTAGGGCATGTGACAAAATGGCATGGTATCTTTTGCTGCAACCCTAAGTATTAATGTTTTATTTAATATTCTATGTAGAAAATACTTTAAGTATTGAACTTTTGCACTTTATCATCTGGAAGTAATCTTGATTCTTTCCAATTCTGTTGAATAGAAAACCTCTTCATGCAGGAACCTGGATGTTTTTCTGGCAGCAGAAAGTATTTGAAAATAAGGTAGCAAGTCAGAAAAATGTTTGTATCTTACCATTGAAGTTCTCTGCCAGAATTAGCTGTGCCTGATATTCATGACCCTATTGTGTTTGTTTGACAGAGAGAAGCCTGCATATCACACATCATCACAGTGAAGACTGCATGCAGCAACACCAAACAATCAAAGAAAGTTTACCTGCTTATGTTAGAACTCTTCAAACAGTTTTGTTGAAAGGAAGAAAATTGAGGTAGTGGTGGGGAAGTACACAAATACCAGATTTCTTTTTAATCTTTTAATCTTTATATTACTTTGTTTAAAAAGAGTAGGCTGAAAAAACCTCTGACTGACTTTTGTTATACAATAGAATGGTATGAATATCTGACTATAACTACTATGCTCATCACCTGCCATGTTTGGATGGGGTTTTATGACTTGGCATGAATGGTACTGAGGACTGCAATGAAAGTGATGCACCAATGTTGGCATGTGCTAGCATGAACCTGGACAGTAACATAGCTTGCTTATTATGTGAAAGTAATTTCCATCTGCTTCATGGTTCAAAATACTGTTTAGAGATACTGCAGCTTCCCGTTTTCATCCAACATTCTCTGCTTAGAAAAAAAAAATAGGACAATTTATAGTGATGGAGTCTTAGAGACAAGAGATTCTTGTTAATGTCTGGAGGGCTGGACTTGAATCCAGGAAAGAGTTTTACTTGATTGTCATTCCTAAAATCTCTAGAATGAAGAAGAGAATGGTATGCTAATTTTTTTTCATAGAATAATTGCCTGGAATAAAGCAGATTTTTCTTGTTGAAGAACACCAATTAATTTGGACCTTGCACTAAATCTATTTCACTTAGAAAATTCTGTCATGTACATGCCAAACAATCCTGTGGAGCTAGGAAAAACCCCAATGTTTTTCACTTATCCACAGAGTTGAAACACTTCCTATATAACCTCACCAGTAGTGAGTCCTCTGGAGAGTACAGCCATAATTTTAATTAACTTAAAACTAGGTTACTTAATCTTTAAGATAAATTTTACTTATTCTCTAACACTTTGAAAAGTCATTAATTTATCAGGAATTGGGTGAAGTTGAATGATATCCATCATTAATTAAATAACCTTCACCAGCTTTTTAGTTCAGAGTCCAAATTCTCTGATTTATTTTTTTAGTAACTTTATAGCCAACCTAACATAACATGCTTTTGATTGTGAACAGTTTCTAATTGGGAGAATTATTATCACAGTTCATAGTCAGAAGACTCAATGCTCTATGCTTTTGTTCCCTGCTGTTTTCAATTTTCTTTATATTCCATTCTCAGCTGGCTAATTCTAACTGCCTAATGTTATTAATCCAGATATGTTCTCTGCCTTCTTGAAATTATTTGAAAACCTTAAAACCCACGTTGAAATTCGGTTTAGCTTAACAAGTTAGCCTGAAAACTGGCTGTTCATGAGCAGATCTGACCCTCTTGCCGTGGGGATGGTGGCAGCTGTCAAACACATGGAGGAAAGCCAAGGGCTTGTTACTGCTTCATCTATCTGTTTTTAATTTAACAAAATTCTGCTAGAGAAGGAATTCAAATCCTTGTTGCAACATGGCACCTGCTCAAAACAGAAGGATTCTGTCAGTTCTGTAGTCCAGCAGTCCCATGAGGCTGTGAATTGCTAACACAACACTTTGGAAACAATTTTTACTTCTATACACACCTGAAGAAGATCAGTGGATGTCAGGATCTGGCTATTCCTCCTTACATTATGTTTAGTCTAAAAAAGTATCTTAAAGTACTGAGAAACAGAACTGGGAAAATAAAGGTATCAACGTTACTTTTCTACTATATTTACAGTGTTTATTCTATTTTGGGATAGGTAGGCTTCCTCATTTAACACTTTGCCTTGTGTCTGAGTGAAAGGAAAAATGTACCTCTTTGACAAAAAAAAAATCAATATTCTTTCTATTGTAAAAATGGCATCCACTTTCATTGTTGTCTTTTGCTGTACCTTTAGTAACATAAGGGCTAAGCAGTCAGACCGAATGCCGGTCTCTCTCATTCAAAACAGGGAGGTACTCAGCTGAGAGAACTTCAGCAGCAGGATTACCAAATCATGAAACAAAACTCTTTGGCTCTCTGACATTGCCAACTGTTGTGCAATAACACTTAGGAGCATTTTGGAAGACTTCTGCATGCTCTTGGCTTATCTGCTAAGAAATGCTGTCTTTCTGTTTATATATTAAGATTAACTGTATTCGTTCCCTGATACAATGTACCATAAGGCATGAGCTTTGGGTACCAAGAGATGTCTGGTTCAAGCAGCAGGGAAATTTGTGTATTGATTTACTCTTCCCTTTGGCTAGTGTTTTCTAATGAAAGTCTGATGAATAATGTCAAATGAGCATTTAATTTCTCTTAGGGAGAAATCACTCTGAGTAGAGCAACATTTATGTAATGCCACAGTGGAAAGCATTTGTCTTATAAATAAAATCCAAATAAACACATACACATTCATCAGCTGAGATATGTAAAACACAGTCTGGCAATGCATCAGAACACAAGCAAGATTGGAAAATTATTAGCTCTTTTTTCACAATAGAATTAACTATGCAAACAAAGGCTGTATTGGTTAGAGCTTCTGTTTTGTAACCAGGTTTATTGATGAAGAACCTTATAGGTGAAGGAATCTGAAAGAACGGAAAACTCTATTAATCCTCTGAGATAATTCTTCACTTTCATTTAGGTCTTGTGGAATATATAAAAATGGTAAACATCTTAATGAATACTTATACATACCTATAAATGGTGCAAAACTTCTGGATATTATGTAAGCTAAGCAAAACTTAGTTATATATACATAATAAGCACTTAACATGAAACAACATCATGAATTATTTAGTGTCTCTGTTTAATAGAACCTGTTTATTTTTATCCCCTAAGCATAATTAACCTAACTCCAGGCATGTAAAGTGAAAGTTGTGTTCACTTTACTTGGGATGTATTGCTGAAAAATAAGGTTTACATTATTTTGATTAAAATAGCTTCAGTAAATTTTTACTGTAGGATGAGCTTTCTAGTGAAAATGCTACTTCTAAAAGTGCTTTTTTTCTGATGTATTTTTTATATTCAGTCATTTTTATAATTTGTTTTTACAGAAATTTCCTCATTGGGGAAAATTTTCCCTTACAAAGACTTGGCAAACTTCTCTTTAAACCCACTGCCTTCAAAACACTATTTAAAAATATGCTATGAAGAAACTGAAGTTAAAAAAACATACGGAAAACTTTCTGGGTTTTGCTGATGGCTCTTCTCTAAGTATTTCTTTCAATGGGAATTTTCACCGTGTGAATCTGTATAGTAAAAATTAGGAACAACATAAAAGATATATATTTCTTGCCCTTGCTCAGTACAACTGTAATGGTATTTTTTTATATACCAGAAGCTGAACACATGGAGAAAAATTTTACTTGTTTCTAAATTTTGTTCAAATTGTTTCTCCCCATTTGGGGAAAAAAAGAGCTTTAAAATTAGAGAATTGTTCACTACTTAAATGCTGTTGCAAAAAAAAAAAAACACCAAAAAAACCCCAACCAAAACCAAACAAAAAAAAACCAAACTAAAAACAAAACAACAAACAAACAACACCTAAACCCTGGAGGCTTTTTGTTTAAACTTTAATTGGTACGAATTTCTCATGTGAAAAAAAAAAAAAACCAAGAAAGAATGAAATTGCTAGAGAAGTTTTTGGAACATAAAATTTTTGTGAAATGTTACATTTGTAGAAGGAAAAATTTATCCTAACTAATCTTGATGTCAGAGTCCTATTGCTGTGTTCTGACGATGGGAGAGGATGTCAACACCTGTTCTGTCAAGTAGGTTAGAGAAAAAACATTTTTGAAGGAGTGCACCAACTGGCTGTAAATTTTCACATCTTAATTGAATCAGGGAGATGGGAAGACATGTATAAACTGTGTAACCATTTGGCAATAGCTGATTCCAGTGAACTGCAGGTAAATTTTTAAATTGTTATCTTTTGTTGTTCACACAGTTGTCCAGAAGCTCATCTTATGAATATGAAATGATACCCAGATAGCATGGTATCCTTTTTTTTTTAAATTATTTTTTTCCCTGCGAATACATTTCTATAAAGAGCACTGAATGCCATTTTGACAGGTCACTACACTGCCAAATCTGTATTTTCTTCAGTACTTCCATTGCTTTTCCTGCATTTGAACAGTTATTTCTCTTGGGGAAAATACAGCTTTGGAATAGTGTTAGACTAAAAGATGATATGTGAAGGCAGCTTATGGCCACCTGCTGTCAGGCAGCATTACACTAACTACAGCTTCTCATTTCCTGTCATGATCACTTGCATCTGTTTTCTTCCCAATTTGGAAACTGAGATTGCTCTGCATGATGAAATATATGATAATCTGGTCAGCTCTGCCCCACATGGTCCTGTTTGTTACATTAAGCTGACAAAAAAACTCCAAGGAAATGTAAAAGCTTATTTTTAAATTTCTTACATATAAAGCCTTTTATTTCATGCTTTTTCAAAGCACCTTCAGTCTCACTTTACAGAATGGAGGAGCATTTAAGTTTGTTTTCACATTTGTCACATACCACTCCTTCACTAAGAGGGCAGATGGGGAAAATATTCCAATTTGAGAAACATTTGGTGCTGTTCTTAACGCCCAGGATTAAACATGTTTGTGTCTGTGCAATAAATGTTCTTCCATGAACTGGAGAAAACACTGACTTAGAGGAGCTATTGCCAAGCCTCCTCCTGCTACACCAAATGCGGGGAAGGTATCTTGCAAACTCAGTGCAGCCTTGAATAATAGTCTTTACTATGACCAATAAAAATAAAAGAAGTTGTTCAACTAAGCTTTGTTTCCAGAAGCTGTAGTCTCTGTAGAAGGCTCTTGCTCTCCTTTTATCCATCTTCTAAAATGCCATGAACACATTGATGCCCATGGGAGAACCTATGCTAAAAGTGCTTGCAAAGCTCTTCTGTTCCTTGCAGCAATGCTGAAAAATCTCACCTTCAATTCAGAACACTGCCTCCCATTCCCTTTAAGCCTGGGATACATGCATGTGTAAACACAGCTCTTCTCAAAAGAATGTGCTCCTTGTCAAGAGTCTAGTTTAGCCAATATCAGAAGAATGGATATGAAAGACAAAACAAAGCCTTCTAGTATCAGACCTAGTACAAGCACTAATAGAAGAAGAAAGATGGCACAAACAATAGAATTATAAATAATGGCATTTTGGCCACTGTTGTCAAGAGTGTTTACAATTCTCTGTGGGCTAGCATTTGTTAACTTGCTGAAACTTACTAAAAACTGAAGTAAATGTTTTATATCTTAGAGTGTGATGCTAAAAAGTTCCCCAAAACTCTGGTACGCTACATCATTGACACAGATGATTTGAAAACAGATTTACTCTGAAGATTAGATTTGATTCCATTTCATTTAAATATAATGTCTTTATCCTTACTGCTTACTGTAGTTTTTCTTTGATATTTGTTTTATCATAGTAACATGTAAGCTTCTGGTTTCCCTGAAAGGTAAAAAGTAGTTCTACGGCATCATTATGGGGTTAGTCCATGTATTGGTAGACAGTGGTAATATGACTAGTAGTTGCTAGAACATTAGCTGGAATGCTAGACTACCTGTCAAATGGTCTGGTTTTTTGTCTTTACTTAACTCTATTACTTGAATTCTTGTAGTATCTAGATGTCCTAATCATAGATCTAAGCCCTATTACAATGGCAGCAGCTGCACAAGCACCAAAATAAAAACATGTTTCTGTCTTGTAGTTTCTAACTAAAAATCATTGTATAATGAATGTGAAAACATACATGCCATTGCCATACATGACGTAATGAATGCTACTACGATTTATTAGTACAATGCATGAGGAGGTTGGCTGAGATGACCTTCAGTGGTTAATCCTAAACTAAACTATTCCATTATCTAGAAAAGACTGTGTTCCATCCATTGTGGCTCAAATAAGAGCTTATTCTTAATAAAGATAGATATCAGTGGCTCCATTCTGCTGCCTAAGCATTGTTATAACTACCTTGGAAACCAGGCTTAAAGGCAGAGGATCAGATCAAATACAAGCAACAAATATGTTTCCCTTTAATATTAAAAATCATCTGTCATATGTAGCATCAGTGCTGTAGGATGCCAGACCAAACAGATTTAGGCTCATATGTTGGAAGTAATGTGACAGGGCAACTATATTGTTTTCTCCGTGTATATGAACTTGCATAAACAGTTGGAAGACAGCATTGCCATTGCTATCAGTTATCTAATCTTCACAGGTCTGAGTTTTGCAGTTCTGTACATGGTATAATTAGGTAAACTCTGAATATTCCTAAAAAAAACTGAAGGGTATTCTCTTTCCTTATCTTTCAAGATACATGATTTCTTTCAACTGATTTTTCCCGTCTTTCTCAACACTCCTCAGAATATGCCTTTCTAATAATGTAACTAGTAGCTTCACCAGCACAGCTGTGTCATAAATAAATCCTTGCTATGCCCCCAAAATTATTTCTTTGCAAGTTGCACTCCAGACTGGCTAATCAAAGTTACCACACACTTTAAACATTCATATATACAAAGGGCATAGACTATGCCAAAATCAAACTTATTATCTGGTCTTGTGCACAAGGCTTTCAGTACTGTAGGCTTAATAAATATTTAGTGCGTGTTCAGCCTTGTGTGCGTTTTTCATCTCCTTATGAACACAAATGTTTTCATGCAAGCCAGCTCCTGCTTTCTGGAACCAGGACAGCTCAAGTCTTGTTTCATATGGACACAAGGATTTCCCTTCAAATATACATGTATCTTAATGTTGAAGTGTTGCACTTCTGTTTCAATGATAAAGTAGTAGGAGACAGAGAATCTGACTGTGATATGGATGAAGTAAACTTCCATGTGATGGCCATGCAGGGCAGGGTTCTCTCCTTTGATAGCATAAAACTTGTAGCGGAGTGCTGATCCCAGAGTTGTGGTTTTGGGGGTGCCTTTGCTACAGGTAACCTCATCCATTTGTATTCTCAGCATAGTGAAACATCCTTGTTTCTCTGACCCGTGGGAGTACTACCTTCTCCTATGTTTCTGCCTTCCCTCCAATTACCACTGTGTCTATAGATATGACCTGAACATATGCTTGCAATTTATATTGTTCCAACCTTGACTGACACTGAAATGCCTCAAATTATCTCATGCTCTGAATCCTCCTGACTTTCTGAAGGATTTGTCAGCTGCTAGATTTAAATAGATTTAATATTATAATGTATTTAACCTATCAATATCTCTTTAAGGTATTAAGATCCTAATTCCAGGTTTTAGTATATACCTGTTTCCAGTATTAAGACAACCATTCTGTTCCCAGTAGCTTTAGTTTCTGCCTTAATTTCATAGAACTCATGCAGGTTTACATGCTCTAGTTATCTGGCTAGACAGAGTACCTTTAATAAAGTATCTCTTTTTTTCATGTCCTGCTTTTTAACCACAGAGTTCACTTGGCCCAGGAGGGTAATTTTAGGTAACTGAGATGAATCTACTTGCCCAGCCTTCTCATAACCAAATAAGATTGATGACAATAATTAACATTATTTTTATTGTTGCTTCTGAGATAAATACTTATTAGGGAAATACTCCAGGGAATAATGCTGAGTCTAGAACGGGCAATATAGCTTATGCCAATGATCTTGAAGAGCTAATGGCTAGAGTTTCTCTTTTAATTTTAACAGGTGTTCTTTCTTCCTTATCCCTTTCTGCTCCTCTGTCCCTCACCCTGCCCTGCTCTGCCCTCTATATCTGTCAGGAAGCTATCTTGGAGCCTTCCTGTTGAAAGAGGTTGCTTAGTCTAATTTGTAAAAAGGTATATTTATTACAATGTCATGAAAGGAGAGGGTAGTGAACTGAGTAAATATGATAACAAAAGTGTCACTGTACTAGCAACTGTCTGAAACAGTAGTTGTCAGTATCTATAGGAGTTATTTACAATATTAATAGCTACTCACCCTATTTCATCTGTTGTGACAGCTTCAAATTTCTGATGTTACAGAAGTGATTTTTTTAAACTCCAATTATTCTATTTCAAGATTCTTTTTTTTCCATTTCAAAGTCCTGACCTTCCAAAGGGAGGGAAATTTCACCTGTGATATACCAGTAAGACACTTTTACCCAGTAGTATAGTTTTGAAATCTTTCATTGAATTTTTTCTCTCCCTGCCAACAGGGAGGTTTGGTAGCTGTGGCCCTGGCCCCCACTACCTACCCTTGGAGCCAGCTAACAAAAGGGTGGTGAATTGCTTTGCATTCCAACTCCATCTCTGGGGAGTTGGAGTGTGGGGCAGGGGTGGAGAGAGAGGTTTTCTCCAGGTTTTCTGCCACACTTCGCTGCTCCGGCTGTGATGTGGGTGAGAGCCCCATTTGTTAGGCTGGTGGAAGCACTTGTAGCTCCCTTTGGTTTGGGCCCGCCATCAACACCGTGTGACTGGTGCCATCTCTCAAAGAGAGAGAGCAGTCACCACTACCTTGGATTTGCTGCAGACTTTCCTGAGGGGCAATTTCACCAGTGGAAGAGTGGCTAAAACCCACCACTATCCCCCAACTCAGCACCTTTCTTCAAACAAGGGACAAGGAGGAGTCTCTACATTGCCCACAGGAAATGTTTCACCCCATCCCTTGTGGCCACCATTGCCATGTGAGCTATTGGAGGAGCCAGCATTTCCCCCCACCCTTTGTCTTTGCTTCACTGGAAAACCGGGGAGTGACCCTAAAGAAAAAAACCATATAGCTTTCATTAAGCCCTGAATGCAATGAGTCATGAAATCCAATGAGCCAGCTAAGCATAAGGTCCTGCATTTTAGATGCGAAATAGCTCTTTAAGGAACTATTACAAAAGACTAACTGATTAGTCAAATTAATTGATTCTAAGCGATCAGATAATCTATTTCAAGATAGCTTAATCTGCTTGAAAATTGGTAGCTTTTTTTGTGTATCCCCCCCCCCTCCTCCCCCACCATGGTTTAAAATGCAACATTGTTATTCTCTTAAAATTACTCAGAAGAGAGACATATAACACTTCTTTGTGGTACTTCTGCTAGGGTAATTCCTTCAAGAATTCATCACTCCTTAATAACAGAGTCCTAGTGTTGAGATATTGTAATAAAATACTCAGTGAATGCAGTTTTTCAGAGGTATCTTGCTATGGCAAAATACCATCATGATAGAAGTCATTAGGGATTCTGTTGGCACATGTATGTTGTTTATGTTCCTCCCTGATACTTTCTGCTGGAGAAAATCTGCTGATTCATCAATGTTCATAATTACTTTAGTCAACAGAAATCTCTTTGATATTTCAGGCTTCTTGGTCTTTTGTCTGACAACTTCTATTTACAAAATACTCTGGGTGCTCTTCATTTTCAGTGACCAAGTAGTGTAGATGTACTCTGTGTGGTTTTCTTGATACTTCCTTCTGAGCTAATGGTGTACAGCAGCCTTAACTCTACACTTTACTGCTTGCTTATCTGCTAATATTACTTTATTGGATCAGTTAAACTAGTTCCTATCTCACTTCTGTTGTTTTATTTTAGTATAAAAGGTTTTGCTTTTCTTAGGAAGAGCTCACTCAAAACTGTGAATTATATGTATACAAACACTTGCATGCTGTAGATTATCAAAGAGATGACAACTGGTTTTATACCAAAGTAGGTAAACTTAAAAGACAGTCTATCAAATCCCAGCATGATGGTATACATGGTCCAAATTTTGAGATCATGATCTGAGGTTAGCATCTCAGAAGCTGTTTTCTGCCTTGCCGTATCTCATTTTGAACATGACACAATGAAGGATGCTATGATATTTTCTCCTCTGAAGTCTGAGGAATCTGAGCCAGTGAATGGTCACAGAAAGTAATCTATTCACAAGATGAGAATACTGAAAAGAGTTTTCATCTACAGGTGATAGGGAACTGGCTTTGGTCAGTGACCTTACATTAGCAAAGTAAGGTCAGTTTGGTCAGTTTCCTAAGCTAAAAGATAAATCAAAGGACCTTCTCAGAAAATTATCCCTGAACATATGAAAACACAGTCTACACTTCCTATTATTTGCCCATAAAAGACTAGCGGTAGTAATGGGGCAATCTTACAATGATCCAGAATTGTTCCTTGCTAAAAAGCAAAAAATTATCTGGAAATAATGCAACTTGCACTAATCTTGCAATAAGCATTTTAGAAATTTCACCTTCACATGTCAATTCAAAAACCAGGAATGAATCTACCAAAGATTGAAACCTACAATCTGCAGAAGCAATAACTGTTGAGCTGTCTGTTGAGCAGTCTGTCCCAGTATTTTCCTTCTCCAATATCTGGGCAAGACTAATACTGTTTATAGGACCTGTTTATCTGAATGGATATATTTTTCATTCTCCATACATTTTCTCTGTAGAAGAATATTTCAGTAACACAGGCCATAATGTGTTACTGGAAGCCTATGTGCACAGTCCAGGCCAGGGAGAAAGGGAAAACGGTGCCCCTGTGTTTTAGAACAGTAGCAAGAAGAACAGTAAACAATAAGAGGAATGTGGCAGTTGCTAGTAGGAACAGATAAACACCTTGATACTGAGGACATAGTTTTGAGAAGAGCACCAATCCAGGGGATAGAGTCGTTTGTACACCCCAGCCACTGACCAATAAGATTCCTGTACTGTTGTTAAGTGTGAATGTAATGTAAACAATAAACAGAGCAGTTTGACGACACCTCTAAGAGGAGAATGTCCTGTCTCTGGGCATCGTAACCTGGATGAGCTCGATAAACCAATATTAGATTTAACCCCACCATTTCCCCGCTTCATTTCTCTGAATAAAGGGAACATAATTGTTTATGTCATTGATCCATGAAGTAGGTAGAGAACCAATCTGCCTAGAAGTATGGGGTTTTTTTGAGGATTACTTCTTTTACTCAGAAAGCTTTCCTGGAAAAGTTTATAACACAGCCTCACAGACATCAAGAGGATATAGTGGAAGGAAAAATTACATAGTTTAAGTGCTGCATGCCATTATACTCTATATGCAGATACCTCCTTTAGGCCATCTGTTTTCCTTGTTTGATAATAGCATGGTTTCTGAGTCCTTTGGGTAGCAAGCTAACTCATGGGAAATGTGGATTTTGAAACTATTTATATAAAAAGGCATTCACGAGCATAAGGAAGTTGCAATTTGCTGTTATGTCCAGTCTCAGCTCTGCTCCAACCAATGAAAAGGCATACTGACCAGAAACAGGCTCCATTTTTCTTTATTTTTCTCCCATCTTTTTCTTACCTTTATTGCGAAGACTTCGATTCATGCAGGGCCAGGGGTACAACTGCTTCACATAATCTGGAGAGCAGGCACCATTGATCAAGCCACTGAAATCCCCCACATGTGCTTGGCACTATCTGACTCACTTTGGTATACCTAGAAAGCACTGCAGAGGTTATATGGGGTGCTCTTCCAGGTGTTATCTGAGTGTGTCCCATGATGTATACAGTCCTATGCATGCAAAACACCATGACACTGAATGGACATATTCAAAGTAAATGTCTACCTTTGAGTTGCATCACTTGTAGATAGGATGACTTGAAGTATCTTGTTGTTTTTATCCACCTCTTTCCTGGAATTGCTTCACTGCATGAAGCTGCTGCCTAACAACTTGTTCCTAAGCTGAACTACTGTGCATGTGTTTTATGGTAAAAAAGCATCTAAAACCTGTCAGTGAACAAATAGGTAAAGTAGCTTTGGGTCTCAATTGCTCAGAAACACAGAAATCTTCTTAGGAAGTGAATGTGGACTCAATATGGCTACCTAGCCAGTGAAATCAGACATTCAATATCCTAAAGGTCTTGCTTCAAAGTTTGCTGGTTTCTAATTAGATAGCATTTTCATGATGCCTTCTTTCCTTAACTGTTGCTTGGAACAGTTCTTGTGTGAATGAACTTTGGAGAAAATCAGTAGGAATTTATTGGAAATTATTTTTGATTTCTGTATATTTTAGGTGCATTATATTTTTAAATAACTTATCACAGCAGAATAACACATTTGGCCCAGGATGAATCTGGGGGAGTTGTGAGTGTCCTTCATAGCATTTTCCATGACTACATTTCCTTTCTGCTGGAGGAGATCCCCAAAACCATTTTTTCGAAGGACACAAAAGTATTGTGTTGGTACAGTAAAATCACAAGTGAGCAATTCAGATCTATAGAAGACCCTGTAAGACTGAAGGCAGCTAAGAATAAACAAGTCACAGCTGCTTGGAGGAGTTAGCTGCTCCCAAGAGGTTTCTCATGGGAGCTCCTCAGGTTTCTCACAGCACTATGGAGAGGTTCTTGAAAACATCTAGGATAAGTTCTCCAAAACACTGGACTTGTGAGATATAGGTTTTGGCCAATTAAAGTTTCTAGCGTGGTGGTGTGTAACTCTTTTTAGCCAATAAGCTGTAGTTCTAACAATATATAAACCGTGTGCTATGCGTAATAAAAGGTCGTCACTATAAATCTCAAAAGTATTGTGGCAGAATATACTGATTTTCAGATCATCCTTCATTGAACTAACATGTGAATGCAACAATACAGCTCAGGAAACATTTTCCCCTTTATCAAGAAAAAAAGTAAAATGTTTTGGAAGTAATGGAAGTTCAGGTACTGCTTTTTAACTTTGCTCTGAGACAGAGAATGGCCAATAGCCATGCTATGATGTCCTTTAGACCATCTGTAGCTATGCTTTCAAAGCTCAGATTTAGAGGAAGACTTTTGTCAAAGGAAAAAAAATCCCAGCCTTCGGCACCACTCAACAATTTGCGCTTCTCCCTCATAATCCCTCATGCTCCTCTCACATCTTGTCACCATGCTGCTCCTTCCCCCAAAAGGCACAGGGAACACCATAGCTTACAATTTCTCCGCTACTTGGATCTTCAGAGCACCAGGAAGAAGCTGGTGCATGCTTTCCTTTTTAGAACTGCAGCCACAGCAGCTGATTCCACAGAGGAGTGTATTGGATATCCCACATCTTCAGGTGCAGATATCTGGGAGGGAAGATGGACCCCGACAGGAAGAGACTTCCTTGATATGCACATTCTTTGCCCAGAGTTTGTGTTGCTTAGCAAAGAACTTGTCTGTGTCAGAACGCATTACTCACTTTTTACAAAAGCATGTAGCTGTTCCTCTCTGTAGATTGCAACCTTTCCCAGACCTCCACAGAACAGTATGAACTTTCTCTTCCAGTGTCAGCCAGAGCTGGCTGAATGCCATGAGTCAAGGATGTCCATGCCCTGGATTGTCTCCCCTTCTGGTTGCCAAAGCTCAGCAAAGGACTATTCTGGTCAGGTACTCCTGTCTGTGTTAATTCTGCAGTGGAGGAAAGTAAGTGACCTTGCTCAAAATGTTCTTCCTAAAACTGTTTTAATAGCTTCTCTAGTAAGGACATTTTGGATCCGACAGATGATGATGGACTACAAAAAGCTCTTGATCAGAAAGTACAGTTAGCAAATAAAAAAGAAACTAATGTCTAAGTTGCAACTGACTTATTGAATGTTTTTATGTATGCATTGTTCAACGGAACAAGGCCTTGCGGGCAGCACTTAAAATTTCTTACTGCAAAACTAAATCTGAGTGGGTCACAGATCCAGATCCCACTGTTGAGCTGTGAGGAGTCTGTTTTTGTTGTTATATTCATTTTGAAAAGGCCAGTTTACTGATGCTCTCACTTTCTTCACTTTGCAGCACAAGTCTGAGATCACTGTAAGATTAGAAGTGACATTTTTTTCTCATAGACTAGTCAGGAATTGCTTTATTTTTCCACTATTTATTATTCATATTTTATAAATCTTTGGTTCTTTTCTCCCTACATTCTAAATTGTTTTTGAGCTTTGTTTTTCTGAAAGTGAATCAAAAGATAATGTGAAGATAATTGCCTTGAAATCTAGACCTGTCATCTGTTGAATTCCACTTGCAACATTCAAAAATGGCAACTCTGCATTTTGTAGCATGTTTTTCTTGTTTCTTTACTATAAAATCTCCAAATTCTTTGTCTTTTTGCAATTGATATTCTAACAAAATGAACAGTTCAACATTTCAATGTCAAATACATGAACCTTTTCTTTGCAATTTTATTCTACATTAAACATTTTCCAATGATTGTTATTCATTAATAACCCAACCCCATTAAAACAAAACAAAAAAAAAAGAAAAAAGAAAGAAAAAGAAAAAGAAATTTGCTCTTGCACTTAAATATTTAAGACTAATAACAGAAACATAGGCAACAAATTTAACATAACATTGGTTTTAACATTAATACAAAGTTGATTACACATTAAAATAAATATATGAATTTTATGTCTATATATCAACTTGTTTAGTACTTGATTATGAATGTCTGAAGCTATGAGAATAACTAGAATAGTTAGGACCATCATTATAGCAAAATATTACTTTCTAAAAATTTGTAACTCTTAAGTCCATACTCTGAATTGTGGGTGTTGCTATTCAAATAAAGTACACTGCTCTCCACCACAGCCTTCCTCTCTGACGGATTGATGCCAGCTGTTGTAGTTTGGAATTATTATGTAAATTCTCTCCCCTGCCACTAACTATCCATGCCAGTAGTTAACCAAAAAAGTAGTTAACTGCTGATCACTTGGGTGGGGGCAGGTTGTCTCTTTTGTTTCTGGGGACTACACACGGCTGGGGGTGGTCTGGGGGTGTGCTGGGTTGAGGGGAAGTTGCTGCTGGCTTCTGCCTGCCTGGCCGGACTGCTCCTCGTTGNCTTCTAAATTTGATAAAGAGTGGCGTGATTATTGTGGAGGAGGCCCCCTCCCCCGCTTGTGGGTAAACATTTTTGGTTTTTCCCCTCAAACCGAGACACCAGCCATCTTAACCCATCACGTATCTCTAACCACCACCCTGTCCTGGAGGGGTCTTTAAGTACAGCATTGCAAAAAGCGCATATCTGGTACCACGTGGCTGCCCTCTTATACTGTTTGCAGGCAGGTATCATTTAGAACTCTTTTTCCTCAATGAGATTTTTAGAAGTCTGGCTTTTCTTCTGTCATTTGATCCCTAATGAATATTCTTTAAACTTTTCATGTGGGATAACTTTAGTTTCTGAGATGTCTCCTCATCTCAGACTTAAAATACAGCTTGATGTCCTCAAATATATTGTGTTCTGAAATATTTTCTTCAAAACCAGGGAAAATTCTTTCTTAATTTCACCTAGTTTCCCCCATACATTTGGGTATCATACTGAGTAAAATTCACTTGATCTTACTGTTTAGAAGTATTAAATATTTGTGGATTAAGATCAATGAACATCTTCCTTTCCTCCTTTATATTAATAAGAATTTTATGTTCCTGTGAGTTCCCTTTCCTATTCTCTCTTGTAATAAAACATTTAGAATGGAAAAGCATTTCCCTTTGCCATTAACTTGGAATTAGACAGGAAACTGTTACTTTTGTGGTACAGAGTGATGCTTTTTATTTTTGCACACCAAAGTTGTAATTAGATGTCCTAGGATGGTAATTTAAGATCATGGTCTTATATTTATTATATCTCTCAGCATTTATCATAATTAATGTGATAAAACAGGAATATTGTACTTAATAGTACTTTTACTGCAGTGTCAGTAGTATTTTACCAGCAAAAATTTGAATAAGGCATAGAACATTTTCACAACTTCTCTTAAGCAGTTTCTTCCCTCCTTCCATCCCTGGAAAACACAGTCAACTGTACCTATGAATTTCAATACTTTTCAGATACATTTGTATCATCATAATCTCATAAATCTTCCAAGGCATTAACAGATAGTAAATAACAAAATTGGCATTTATCCCCTGCTAGCTTTTTCTGTCAAATTCTTTAAGAAACATCAAATTAAAAAAAAAAGGTTTCACACAATGAAAACTCATCATTGTACTGTATGTTTTGAATTACTGAAGACAGCACTAACTAAATCTCTGCTTGTCAGAAACTGTGAAGATGGATACCCATCCATATTTAATCTCCCAGGGTAATTCCAGTAATACTTTTTGAAGAATGTTCAAGTTGATCTTGTTGTCTATACAGGCTAAATTTGTCCTTGCAAATACACAGTTGGTTTTCACAGATGAGATTTTGATAATGAACCCTGTCTTCATCATGTAACGATTAAATGCACAAATATGTCAGAAGGCTTTGCCGTATTGGAAAGAAGGTCTTGAGTAACTGAGAATTCAGTTTATTTTTCAGCAGAAAATGTGGGTTAAACGTGCAGTCTAATCTCTTGACAGGGTCCAGTCAAGATCATTGCTTATCGTTGTGTTGTTGTATTTATTTCAAATGTAGTGTTACATACAGGACAATAGAAGAGCATTGTGTTGAGATGTGGATCTGTTGTTTGATCTACCTAATCCCTTTATTTAGCCCTATGTCTGATTGCTGTTTGTATTTAATCGCCTTTCCTTTCTTTCCTAACTTTCTCTTTTCCCTTTTCACTTTTCTTTTTCTTCTCTAGTCTTCAAATGAAAGGATTTGAAATAAATGTTCACAACTGATGTTCACAATTTTAACACAAGTGCAGATCTCCTCAAACAAACCTGTGAATCTGAACTGTAACATTTGGTTCCTAGACACCATTCATGATATTCCTGTTCATTTAGGTGTAAAGATAGGGAAAAGTAATTCAATGGCCATATTGTTATCTTTCTTCTTCAGGTAAAGCATCAAGTGATTCTGATGCTGTATAAAAGTGGAAGACAAAATATGCAATAGCTTTGTGATATATGAAGTAAATTTTTAGTGTTTTAGAGAGACTTGTATCATTATTTTTTAGAAATGAAAAAATAGTGACAATAATCAGAAATGTTAGAACAGTTTTCAGAAATTAAAAACAGAAATTAAAATCCTTTATATTGGACTGCCTGACATGATTGCTTAGACATTTCAGAAGTGACATTCTGGAGAATGTAGTGTTCCACAGGCTTTTCCTCCATTTCCCTATTGCAATTTCCACTGAATTTTCTACCTCTGTAGTCTGCTTGTACTGAATACTTAAAAAAAATATTTTGCTTAGTCTGTGTGGGTCCATACTATAGACCTGGGCAAGTACTGTATTATAACCTTGTTTATCTGTCAAAAGGTCACCGCTTTTTTCACATGTGCTAACAAATGGACCTTTACCTTTTCTGCTCCACACTGTCTACCCACATTGCCAATGCATCTGTCTCAGGCAGCAACCCATGGCAGCAAGGCTCATTGCCTCATACGCATGTTCATGTAGACAGGGTCAGATCTTACAGGCAAGGGAAGCTGCAGTTCACCAGTTGTAGAGTTTTCTCACCTGTACACTTACTGACAAATTTGCCACAATTATAGCATTTTTTCTTTCCATGGTCTCTTCACTCTGCTTTTGGCATCATACAGATACGTCAGTGGGTCTCTGCTGTACTCCAAAAGGAAGCCAGGTGAGACACAGCACACCAGAGGGCAGTGCTTCCAAGAGACTGCAAGGGCAGCATCACACTGTACCACCAGTCCATACTGACAGCATTTGCCTAATGAACCACCCTGACTGCTGGTCATGATGAAACTTTCATTGCAGATTTGGGACCTGTGATAACCCATGTTCATGTGCTAGAATCAGACCATGTCATGTACCTTGGAAGAACTGGTGTGGGTGCCAATACTTGATCATACAGAAAACATCCTCAGTATGTCAGCCATAATTAGATTGCACCAAGCTGGCATGGTATAATTGCAGGTGGCAGCATGCAGTTTGCTTAGAACTGAGGGTCCCTCTAAGAATTGGGTGAAGGTCAATGAGCAAGATACAGAACCTGCTCCTTCTAGGACAGCATGGGAGTCAAGGCATAAGATATGTGAGACAGGTAGCATTTATGGTTTCTTCTGCATCAGATATGAAGGCTATACCTTGTCTCATGGGATGAGTAGGGAGAACCAGACTTCTTGTGGAGACTTACGGCATGTCAGCTGCCACTCAGTGCCATTTGTCAGTAGGCAGCAATCCAAGTAATAGCATCACTGACTCTTAGATTGAATAGCTATTAAAGTCTGGGGTGGTTGCTTTCTTTGTGGGTACTGATGCCTCAGGTTTTTTTAAATTTTTTTTTATTTTTAAAATTTTATAGATTTTAGAAGTGATTGTAATTGTAATGAATGTAAATTTTAGTGTACCAGTATTTCTAGTAGCTCAAGTCCAATGTTTATGCATACTAACCCTTATCCTATATCAACTCCTCAAGATTCCATTAGCTATTTAGTCTTGTTTTCAAGGTAGAAGGCTGAAAAACACCTCAAGGCCTGCACCATGAGACATAAACATAGGCCAAGTGACCTCCAAGGCCAAAACACTGGAAAGCCTCCAAGTACCCTGCGTGCTGCAAGGAAGATGAAGAGAGGGTCCCAGATGCCCCCAGACTCAATTCCTGACAGGGTGTGCCAGGGAGCAGAACAGGGCAGAACCAGGGATGGGTGAACAGGGATTGGATGGACATTATTATAAAATCCATGGGACTAGGGTTCGGAGAATGCGCATCATCATGTATTCCTGTTGTTCCCAGGCCTGAAAATTAAAGGACCTACCCTCTTTATCTTATCATACACTAAGCTGGATTGAGTCCTGTTTTCTGCAGTCTCTTAATGCAATAGTACCCAACTCCTGTCCTGTCTAAAGCATCCCATACTGTGCAAGAAGTCAATAAAACAAGAGGAAGTGATGAGGCAAAGATAAAGACTGCATAGGTATTTCTTCTGCCTTTGCACTGTGCAAGCAGAGGCAAAGGCTTAATGACTCATGGAAAGCAATAGGCTTTATAGAACACTCTTGACAAAAGATTACATACAGTTAAGCATAACAGGGCCACCCGTAACATGTCCTGGTCCTCTATTGCACCTAAATCTTGCCAAGCTACTTTCATTTTGTTGATGGCCATATGAAACAAAGAATCAAACCTAATGACAGAGAATCACTGAAATGAACATTCCTTTTATTCAGTTAACTGGGAACATAGGGAATCATTTGGCATGTATGTTCATCTGTGTTACAATCTTTTGGGGTATTTATGCAGGGTAACTTCCAAAAGCTCCTCCCAAAGATTTATCCCCCCCCAGTTGCATCATGGTTGTCTTCAGGTTTTTTCCTGCTGTTCTTTCACAGAGCAAGATTGCCATCTAGCATCCCATTTTTTAGTAGAAGAATGTGGGGCAGGGGTGTCAGGGGCTCTTTGCATCTTCCTCATCATGAAGTCTTCCTCACATTGGCAGGTCTCCTGGCATGTGTGATTAATTCTTGCTGACCTCTAACCTCCTGTCCAATTGTTCTGGTTCCTACTAAGACACCTTCATTTTTCATTGGTTAATATAAATCTAAGTTGTTCTTGACTTAATTCTCTATTAAATTTATTTCTTAGCAAAACCAATCTCTATTGACTAAGTTCTGTGAAGTGTATGACTTTTGTAAATTAATTTCTTCAGGTGCACTACTCCAGTATTCTTTGAGTAGCTCAAGATTTTGACCTTCATTTTGCAGTATTAAACTGATTTAGGAAGAAATAAAAAAAAATATTAAAACACAACTCACTACAAGGGTCAGAGCCCTCTAAATTTGTAAAATAACTGAGATAAAGGCATATATTTCTTTCACGTACAACAGGATAGATAAAACTCTCTTCTTTCCCATCCCCGTATCTCATCCACCATGGTTGAAACAGAGGCCTAGCCTTTTGTTGTTCCTTCTATTTCTAAAATTTTTGGGAAGGGACTGGAGAGTCTGTCTGTCCTTTGCCCAGAGACCATCTGAAATAACAAGAGGAGATCTTTGTAGCTAAGGAGATAGGTCCTTCTTACCTAGTAATATGCATTTGACAATTGAAAATTCCCTAAGCTGTCATTCTCTTAAACTACTCTAAAGTTCCACTTCAGAGAAAGGCAATTGGACTGTTCCAAGATCAGTGTGGGAGCTGTTTTGTAATACAATACAAAAAGAAAGAACAGAGCTTCTTTTTATCAACACACATGTTGAAAAAGAAACTACACATTGAAAGTAAAGCAAGTTACTGTAGTTGCAAAACAGAGCTGGTCTTATAAAGTAAGAATAGCAAAAAGCGATAACCAACATAGAGTAGCAAAGTGTGAAGCAAGTTACTGTTATTAGTATTAAAGTAGCAAAACACATTTAGTAAAGGAAATGCTTATAAAGTAAGAATCAAAGTAGCTGTTAGCATAAGATGTAAGATAGAATGTATAAAGGAAGAAAGTAAAGTTAAGAAAGTAAAGTTAGAAAAAGTAGAAAACACATGGTCTCCTCACCCCTACATTGTTCCAGGCGAAGGAGAAGACAGGACAAGCTGCAGCAGTTACCCTCACAGAGACGCTGGCATTTTCCCCTCTCCCCTTCGAGTTTAAACTCCAAACAGTTTTTATACCTTTCTTTCCTTTCATGTGGTTTGTGTGGCTAAAAGTCAATCTACTGGGGGGATGATGGTGATGCAGATGCCTGAGGGGAGGTGGCTCCTTGAGTGGCTATAGAAGATATCACAAAGGGAGGCTATGTCATTCCTTAAACAACACTCCACTTTATGTTAATCTTATCAGATTGAAAGCCTTTGTCCTCAGCCAGGAGCATCCCTCCAGGGGGCTGAGACATCTCCTTCAACCCATCAGGCCTTATAAGGGATCATCACCCCACATCCTCTTTTCCCTCAGAACAGAAATAAGAGATATAGGGTGTCAGCTTCTACTTGTTGAAAATTTGAGAGTTCCTTAAAACATGAGACAGTCTGTCTTCCTTATGGTCCTCCTGGAACACTGCATTTTCATTTGCTTCTAGACCTCAAAGAATTTCTTAAAACGTGCCATTCTTAAGGTCTTTCTACATTGATATTCCATGTTCTCATTCTTCCATATATTGCATGTACCTTCTCCAGAGGCAGCTGGCTGTACATAGGTCCTGTGTTACAACGGAAACAAGCTTACTTTTATCCCTTTTTTTAATACAGCTGGCATTTCATATGTGTGACTCTGTGGGCTTAATTGCTCCTTCCATTTGGCCCTGAAAAAAGGCAGCTGGCCCACCCATTGGATTTAATGATGTCTGTGATTGCTTGTGAATAAAAACTCTCTTGGTGGTAGCCATCAGCGCTATCAGTGTGACAGGCTGTTACCCCCATGTAGGTGTTAGTGTGTCTTAAGCAATCTAGAATGGCTGCATTCTGAACCCATTATACTGTTTCACTCAGTGGGACCAGATTTCACAGCAAGTGCCTTGAAATTATCTAGCAACCTTAATTTATTCAAATTCTCATCTTCACTTTCATCTACTCTTTAAATTTTAATTCTTAGCTGGAAATACTCCTGGTAAGTAAATATTAGCAATTTTTATTTTTAGCTGAGATCTTCTGATATGATACTGGATTTCACATCTTTGCTGTGCTCTGTGGAGTCAATAACATGGGCTACAAAATTTGTAATGATACTTAGACACCAGCTATTTGTAATAGCACTGTCAAAAAGGAAAGAGTGTGTAACTCACTAGGTTTTAAATTTCATAGAATCATAGAATCATAGAATTGATCAGGTTGGAAAAGACCTCCGAGATCATCAAGTCCAACCCTTGGTCCAGCTCCAGTCCATTTACTAGATCATGGCACTCAGTGCCATGGCCAATCTGCATTTAAAAATCTCCACGGATGGTGAATCCACCACCTCTCTGGGCAGCTCATTTCAATGCCTTATGACTCTCTCCGTGAAGAATTT
>VWZD01013323.1:0-12730 GCA_013396695.1 Sakesphorus luctuosus | reverse complement strand
TTCCCACGAATTGCTGCTGGGCACAAAGGGATTGCTGCTTTTACAATCTAAATGAAAAAACATCATTGGAACTTGAGAGCACAAGGGGGCAAGCTTTTATCTTGATGCAAATCGCCTCCATACCTTGTCAACAGTGAGTCTGGCAAATTGCATATTTTCAGCCAAGAATTGAAGATGGACAGAAATTCCTGCCAGGGAAATGGTGTCAGGGCACAAAGGGATTGCTGCTTTTAGAGTGTTAATGAAGGTGCATCATTGGTATCTGAGACTCCAAGTAGACAAACTTTGATCTTGTCTGAAAGCTCAATTGTGTCTTGGAACCAGTGGGTCTGGGAAATTGCCACTTTTCAGTCAGGAAGTGAAGATGGACGAAGATTATTCCCAGGAATTGCTGCTGGGCACACAGGGATTGCTGCTTTTACACTCTTAATGAAAAAACATCATTGGAACTGGAGAGCACAAGGGGGAAAGCTTTTATCTTGCTGCAAATCTGCTCCATACCTTGTCAACAGTGAGTCTGGCAAATTGCATGTTTTCAGCCAAGAATTGAGGACAGATGGAGGTTTCTCCCAGGGAAATGGTATCACAGCACAAAGGGATTGCTGCTTTTTGAGAGTTAATGACAGCGCGTCATTGGCATCTCAGACTCCAAGTGGTAAAAATTTGATCATGTCTGAAACATCAATTTTGCCTTGGATCCAGTGGGTCTGGGAAATTTCCATTTTTCAGTGAGGAACTGAAGATAGACCAAGATTATTCCTAGGTATTGCTGCTTTTAGTGTGTTAATGAAGAAGCATCATTGGCATCAGAGACTCCAGGTAGGGAAACTTTGATCTTGTCTGAAAGCTCAATTGTGTCTTGGAACCTGTGGGTCTGGGAAATTGCCACTTTTCAGTCAGGAACTGAGGATGGACAAAGATTCTTTCCAGGAATTGTTGCTGGGCACAAAGGAATTTCTGCTTTTGCACTCTTAATGAAAAAACATCATTGGAACATGAGAGCACAAGGGGGAAAGCTTTTCTCTTGGCGCAAACTGAATTGTATCTTGGCACTAGTGGGTCTCAGAAATTGCCATTATTATGCCAAGAATTGAGGATGTATGGAGGTTTCTCCCAGGGAAACGGTTTCAGGTCAGAAAGGGATTGCGGCTTTTACACTGTTAGTGAAGGTGCGTCATTGAAACCTGAGAGCCAAAGTGGATATTTTTTATCTCGGAGCAAAGCTGAATCATACCTTGGCACCAGTTCTATTGTCAGCCAAGAACTCAGGACAGATGGAGGTTTCTCCCAGGGAAATGGTGTCAGGGCACAAAGGGATTGCTGCTCTTAGACTGTTAAGGAAGGCGCATCATTTGCATCTGAGACTCCAAGTGCGCAAACTTTGATCTTGTCTGAAAGCTCAATTGTGTCTTGGAACCAGTGGGTCTGGGAAATTTCCATTTTCAGCCAAGAATTGAGGACAGATGGAGGTTTCTCCCAGGGAAGTGGTGTCACAGTACAAAGGGATTGCTGCTTTTCAAGTGTTAATGAAGGCGCATCATTGGCATCAGAGACTCCAAGGGGGCAAACTTTGATCTTGCCTGAAAGCTCAATTGTGTCTTGGAACCAGTGGGTCTGGGAAATTGCCATTTTTTATTGAGGAACTGAAGATGGACAAAGATTATTCCCAGTAATTGCTGCTGGGCACAAAGGGATTGCTCCTTATACACTGTTGAGATCTTAGTGATCTCTCCTGTGTCCTCTCCTTCTAAACTGTTTTTCACTTCATAGAATCATAGAATCATAGAATCATAGAATCGATTGGGTTGGAAAAGACCTCCGAGATCATCAAGTCCAACCCTTGGTCCAACTCCAGTCCATTAACTAGATCATGGCACTCAGTGCCACGTCCAATCTGCATTTAAAAATCTCCAGGGATGGTGAATCCACCACCTCTCTGGGCAGCCCATTCCAATGCCTGATGACTCTCTCTGTGAAGAGTTTTTTTCTGATATCCAACTTCAATTTCCCCTGGCGGAGCTTGAGCCCGTGCCCCCTTGTCCTATTGCTAAGTGTCTGGGAGAAGAGACCAACCCCTGCCCGGCTAGAACTTCCCTTCAGGTAGTTCTAGACAGTGATGGGGTCACCTCTGAGCCTCCTCTTCTCCAGGCTAAACACCCCCAGCTCCCTCAGCCTCCCCCCGCAGCACTTGTGCTCCAGTCCCTCCACCAGCCTTGTTGCTCTTCTCTGGACCCGCTGCAGCACCTCAATATCCTTCCTGAACTGAGGGGCCCAGAACTGAACACAACACTCAAGGTGTGGCCTCACCAACGCAGAGTACAGGGGAAGGATCACTTCCCTGGTCCTGCTGGCCATGCTATTTTTGATACAGGACAGGATCCCATTGGCCTTCTTGGCCACCTGGGCACACTGTTGGCTCATATTGAGCTTCCTGTCAATTAGTAGCCCCAGGTCCCTTTCTGCCTGGCTGCTCTCAAGCCACTCTGTGCCCAGCCTGTAGCGCTGCATGGGGTTGCTGTGGCCAAAGGACAGGACCTGGCACTTGGCCTTATTGAACTTCAGCCCATTGCAATCAGCCCAATCAGCCCATTCCTTCTCACTTCTCTTCTGTTCCCTCGGTATCTGCAGATTGTGCCCTCAGCCCTGCTAGGCTGTGCACAGGAGCTGCTTCTGGGCAGAGGTATCCCTCTGCAGTGCTTCCCACTTGCCAGGAGCTCCCTCTGCGCCAGCAGCCCAATCCAGCTCAGCAGCACAGCAACAGCCCAAGGGATTTAATGACTCTCTGAAGTGTTTGGTGCTAAGAGCTGAAGAAACCTCTCAAGAAGCCAAACTCTAGCTTTCTTGCAGTTTTAATGGGTCCCAATGTGGAACATGACTGAGAAGATGTCGTCACATTCCAGTCAAAGCAGAAAACTGGAAGTAGTGATGACAAGTATGGACAAGCAAGCGAATGTGGCTCTCATGCTAAGTAAATAGGATGTTTTTCATTAATTTAAAGGCTCAAGCCCTGATCCCCAGCCTCTGGGAGGGATGATCCTGCCCCTTCTTCATTTGTCAGGACTCTTCCTGGGGCACTGTGATGTGGGATCTGCAATGAAAGGGCAGGATGATGGGGCAGCATCACCCATGCTGTGGAGTAGGGACAAGGAGGCAATGAGGCCCCAGTGCTGCAAGGGTCACTTGTCTCCTCATGGCATCAGTCACACACACAGCAGCCATGGCCAAAGGCCTGGAGAAGTTGGCTATGGCAGGACCTTTCAGCTTCTGCACATCCCTGTCTCCTCTCCAGCCCAGGCTGTTCTACGGTGTCCATCCCCTGCCCCTTTCCCTGCAGGCTGTTGTCATCCCCCCGGCTGCCTCACCTTACTGGTACTTTCCTGCACTGACATCTCTCTGTCTTCCCTGGCTCTTCTTTGACACACAAAGCCTTGGGCTGATCCAGACTCCTTCTGGGGAAAGGGATGCACCACAGCCCTGCCCTCAGAGGGAAATTCCTTTCTCCTCGTGTCCACCTTGGACCTCCCCAGCTGCCCTTGCTGACATTTGTTTCTCATGATGTTTGTCACTACAAAGAAAAGCTCCACCATCTCTGGGGTAGAGCACTGCAAGCACTCTCAGGCTTCTCCTGTGCTCTACTCTGTCTCCGCACCACTGGGCCCAGGGCTTTCAGTCCTTAAATACTGGTTATGTGCTTGAGGCCTCCAAGTGCCTTCATGGGACTTCTCTGGGTCCTCTCCAAGGTGTTTAGCCATGAAAATGCAGTGCTGCTTGTCCAGGAAAGACAGAGTGACTGTTTTTGCCGAGGACTGTATTGGCAGAACAAGGTGCAGCAACTGAAACTGAACAAGGGGAAGATTGACATTGGATGTAAGGAAGAAATATTTTGTCATGAGCGTGGCAGGAACCTGGAACAGGTTTCTCAATAAGTGGAAACCCCATCCCTGGAGGTGTCCAAGGTGAGGAATTTTGTGAACCCTGAACTGGTGGAAGGTGTCTGTGGCTAAAGGAAGGGAAGTTGGAATAGAGGCTCTTTTAGGTCTCTTCCAGTTCATTCCTGTATCTCCAATTTCTTCTCCACAGGGCTGCAAATACCTACAGACACCATGATAAGCATTTTAATGTGACCTAATCCCCAGCACTTACATAAAAATGAAAGAACTGCTAANGGATGTAAGGAAGAAATATTTTGTCATGAGCGTGGCAGGAACCTGGAACAGGTTTCTCAATAAGTGGAAACCCCATCCCTGGAGGTGTCCAAGGTGAGGAATTTTGTGAACCCTGAACTGGTGGAAGGTGTCTGTGGCTAAAGGAAGGGAAGTTGGAATAGAGGCTCTTTTAGGTCTCTTCCAGTTCATTCCTGTATCTCCAATTTCTTCTCCACAGGGCTGCAAATACCTACAGACACCATGATAAGCATTTTAATGTGACCTAATCCCCAGCACTTACATAAAAATGAAAGAACTGCTAATTTAGGGACATGAATTTTCAGGTTTTTGGAGGAACCACTTAAAACTTGAAAGTTACAAAGGAACTAATAGGAATTTACAACATCTCTGCATGAAAGGCTTTCCAAGTGGTCAATGGTAGAGCCTCCCAATATGACCTTACAGCTGAGGTTGGGTATTTCTGTCTCAGTGTAAGAGACTCAGGATGGGCAACCAGAAAGTGCATTTGTGGACTGTGAAAGACTTGCCATGGGACACTTAGGGAAAAAATATACTGGAATGGAAAGGGTGGGGGGAATATTGTTGTCTGTGGTGCAACAAGCACAAGAAAATAGAAAAAGGGGATGGAAGAGTTGATCATGTATAAACAGGTCATGCCCTGCAACTCATCCCCACAATCTGTCCCATTTTCTTAATCCCTCCATTGTCAAGAACTTTCTGCAAAAAAGAAACTGTCTGCTCTGGGTATTAAGAGAGATCCAAGTGCCAACCACTGGAGTGGGAACCACAAATCATCAGGTCTTGTGTTTTTTGTGAGGTCAGACACTGATAAGACTGGTTTGTGTGCACAGAACACTGGTGTGGGTGAGTGGGTGTAACCACCAATGAACATCAAATCAGAGCAACCAGTGAGTGGCAGAGGCCTGGGAGCTGCTGTCTGAGATCTTCTCCTGGAGGTATCTACATTATCTGGGTGCCTCTGAAGCTCTGCATCTTGTCCTGACATAGCAGAGCACACAAACAGCCCATCCTTGTGTCCCTTTCTCCACTGACTGTGTTTTAGTTTGGCCCACAAACCTCCCGAGGTCCCCTTCATGATGAGTCCTTGTACATTTCCCTCCACCATGGACCTTCCCTTCCTGATGCAGCATCTGTGGGGCAGCAGAGCTGGGTCAGTGCAGGGCCAAGGCTGGCTCTGACAGGGACCATGAAGCCACTGCCAGGAGGTGACAGCAAGGACAGTCTGCAAAGGGGAAATTTAGATATGGGGCTGTTGTTGGAATCAAGAGGCTATTGTGACACAAGAGAACCTCTTGGAATCAGGCTATTGTCACACTGCAGAACCTCATGGACAATGAGCTATTGTGACACTCTGGGGTCTCAGAGAACCAAAGGAACTCTAGGACAGTGAGGAACCTCATGGAATCAAGGGTCTATTTTGACAATGCAGAACCTCATGGAATCATAGGATCTCTGAGAGTCTGTGGGACCTCATGGAATCAAATGGCCATTGTGACAATGGATAGCCTCATGGAACCAAAGGAAACTGGGGAAACTGCAGAAACTCAGGAAATCAACTGGCCATTGTGAAGACCTCATGGAAGCAAAGAAACTCTGAGACATTTTGGAACTTTCTGGAATCAAGGAGCCATTTGTGACACTGCAGGGTTTCATGGAATCCAGACACCATTGCACGCTTTAGTACCTCATGGAATTAAAGGGCCATTGTGACACTGTGGAATCTCATGGAATCCATGTGTTAGGAAACCACTGGAGGTGGAAAGCTTCTATGTGGAGTCCCACAGGACAGGTTGTTGAGGCTGCTGAAGGAGAGGGCGAGCCAAGCCAATGTGCAGAAGTGAAAGCCGTCCCAGCAGCCCTACAGGTGGCAGGACGAGAACAGTGGCCTGGACTGTGTCTCTGCACTGACTCCTGGGTGGGGGCCAATGCCCTGTGGGAGTGGCTACAGCAATGGAAGAAGAGCAGCTGACAATGCAGGGGCAAACCCACCTGGGCTGCTGCACTGGGGCAGTACATTGCTGCACAGGGGGGAAATATGACTCTGAAGGGGCATCATGTTGATGTTCACATGGCCAAAAATAGTGCCACTGAAGAACATCAGAGCTATTATCAAGTGGATAAGACTGTCAAGGTTGGAATAGCCCAGGTAGAGTTGGAGCAGAAGAATGAGCTATTTATAGCGCTATGGACCCATAGAAAATCAGGACAGCTGGGAAGAGATACGGCATACAGATGGGCTCATGGTTGAGGGGTGCCCCTGACCACACAGGCCACCACACAGGTTATTCATGAGTGTGAAACGTGCTGCAATCTGTCCCATGAAAAGGGGAGATTTCCTCGATCCTCAGTGATTTATTTGTCTGTCAGGGCCCCAGGAAATCCCAGACCCTCGTGCCCGACCAGTCTGTCAGTGCCCCATTCTGGGGACCCTTCACCCAACAGTCCTGATGGATCAGAGGGTGATTCAACTGCCCTTTCCAAGGGGCTGAGCCAACAGCACAGGGGAGACCCCTCAGTGTGTCTTCCCACTTTATTCCAGTGTGTTCCTGTTGCAGCAGCTGCAGCACCCAGGAAGGATTCACATGGACAATTTACAGAATAACACTCTTTATTAATATAAAATTGTGAGAGGTTAAGTTTCAAAGATTGGCAGTGACAGTATCTGACTGCAAATATGTATTTAAAGCAATATCCAGACAAGCTCTAATCCCAGTTAAAATATTCAGTGTGTGAGGAGCAGAGTTCTTACCCAAAAGGCCTCTGTGGGGCAGAGACAGGTCCACCCCTCGGTTATGATGAATTCTTCCCTCACTTTCCCCCCATTCTTGAGCTACTTTTATATTATTTCTTTATGTTTAGGTGGAGGAGTGATTTTAGTCATTAATACTTTTGTTTCTTAAAAGCAAAAAATTCTGTCATTTTGCTTTTAAGGACGGAGGCAAAAAATGCCTAGTGGTTGTCGGTTGTACATTGGAGGGGGTAACTCTGGCATGGTGTGTGTTAATATTACAATTAGGCTTCAATGAACCAAGTTGACCCAAGGACAGAGATTTCTTTCCAGTTAGTGGCTCAGCAGCAGGACATCTCCTCTGTCCCTGGGCTGGCAGGGGCTGTGCAGTTTATCAGCTGCAAAGTCCCCCCAAGTTCCCCTTACTGCAGGGATTCCCATAGAGTACCCTGAGGTGTCTCCTCTCCCCCCACCCTCTGTTTCATCCCCACAGCAGGTGCTGACTGTTGTGTGGGTAATCCTTGTGGAGCTGCCCCTGTGTCCCATCCAGGGAGCAGCAGCTGCATTTTACCCTGGAATTTCTGTACCACTACAGCTTCCTTGGGATGTGAAAAGAACTTGAATCCCCTAATTTTACCCTCAGAAATCTTCCCTCAGGAACCAAAGGGACCATAGAAGTCTGCAAAACTTCATGGAATCCACTATGACACTTTAGAGCAGCACGTAATCAAAGGAATCATTGGAAAATGTAGAGCCTCATGGAATCATCGAGCAATTGTGACATTGTGGAATGTTGTGGAACCAGGCCTTAGTGACACTGTGGAGCCTCATGGAATCACACATCCCTCATGGCACTGCAGGACCTCATGGAATCAAGCAATCATTGTGAAACTACAGGACCTTATGGAACCAAAGGGGAACCCTTGGACACTGCAGTAACCCAAGGAATCAAAGGGCCATTGTGACACTACAGGGTCTTATGGAGCCAAAGGGACCATTGTCACACTCTGGAACCATACAGTATAAATGGTCAATTGTGACACTGTGGAATCTCATGGAATCTAAGGGACATTATAACACTCCAAGGCCTCATGGAACCAAAGGAATCCTGAGACATTGTGAACCCAGAAGTAATCATGAGAGAATTGTGAAATTATGGAGCCTCGTGGAATCAAAACAATGGATCATTGTGTTAATGATGGATTATTATATTAATTATCAGCTCAGAAAAACTCAATTGTGTTTGTGGGGTTAAAGCTAAAAGTCGAATTTCCCAAAGGTAAGGTGGTGCCCTGTTCCATACCCCAGCCCCTTGGAGCCTCCTTGAGCAGCCCTGGCAGAGTTGTCAGTCAAAAACAGCCTGGGAGCACTACCCTATAACACTGCCCCATAGCACACCCCTGGAGCCCTTACCCCAGCCCCACAGTAGCTGTAGCACACCAGGAGCATCACCCTCCCCAGAGCCCTAGAGTAGTCACTGGGCCACAAGTCCCACCTCGGAGGGTGGCCACAAGGCCAGAGCAAATAAAATGAGCACCATGTGTCCATCGCCTGGTCAGACCCTCCCAGCTGGAGACATGGAAGCTGGACTTGCATAAAACTATGGCTGGTAGCTCTAATTCCGTCTTTCACTCTTTCTTTACTTCTTCTTCTCTTAATCTCCTTTCTTGATAGTTTGAGTAACTTAAAAACCAGCTGGGCTGGATTTTGCTGACTTGTGCTAAGTCAGTGCTCTGTGGAATGCTCTGTTCTGGTTGAATGATGCCCTTTAAACTTTTGCCAAGCTCTGCTATTTTCTAAAGTTTGCCAGAAAAATGTGTTATTTGACCTCCTGAGAAAATCTGTGTAGCATCTCCTCCCTTGTGGTCCCCTCAAGATTTTAAAAGAACTAAAGGACCTTTTAAAATAACTGGAGGGCAGATATTTTTGGGGCCTTGTATGTTTTTTAAAGTAAAATCCTTTTGATGAGCTCATAGCTCAAACCTGGGGTCTTACAGTCACCATCCCTTCAAGTGTTCAAAAAACACTGAGAATGTGGCACTTGGGGACACTCTTCAGTGGTAAAGACGCAAGTGTCAGGTTAATGATTGGATGCCATGATCTTAGAGGCCTTTTCTAAAGTCAACAATTCTATGATTCTCTGGTGACTCAACCACTTCCCTGGANCAGTATCTGACTGCAAATATGTATTTAAAGCAATATCCAGACAAGCTCTAATCCCAGTTAAAATATTCAGTGTGTGAGGAGCAGAGTTCTTACCCAAAAGGCCTCTGTGGGGCAGAGACAGGTCCACCCCTCGGTTATGATGAATTCTTCCCTCACTTTCCCCCCATTCTTGAGCTACTTTTATATTATTTCTTTATGTTTAGGTGGAGGAGTGATTTTAGTCATTAATACTTTTGTTTCTTAAAAGCAAAAAATTCTGTCATTTTGCTTTTAAGGACGGAGGCAAAAAATGCCTAGTGGTTGTCGGTTGTACATTGGAGGGGGTAACTCTGGCATGGTGTGTGTTAATATTACAATTAGGCTTCAATGAACCAAGTTGACCCAAGGACAGAGATTTCTTTCCAGTTAGTGGCTCAGCAGCAGGACATCTCCTCTGTCCCTGGGCTGGCAGGGGCTGTGCAGTTTATCAGCTGCAAAGTCCCCCCAAGTTCCCCTTACTGCAGGGATTCCCATAGAGTACCCTGAGGTGTCTCCTCTCCCCCCACCCTCTGTTTCATCCCCACAGCAGGTGCTGACTGTTGTGTGGGTAATCCTTGTGGAGCTGCCCCTGTGTCCCATCCAGGGAGCAGCAGCTGCATTTTACCCTGGAATTTCTGTACCACTACAGCTTCCTTGGGATGTGAAAAGAACTTGAATCCCCTAATTTTACCCTCAGAAATCTTCCCTCAGGAACCAAAGGGACCATAGAAGTCTGCAAAACTTCATGGAATCCACTATGACACTTTAGAGCAGCACGTAATCAAAGGAATCATTGGAAAATGTAGAGCCTCATGGAATCATCGAGCAATTGTGACATTGTGGAATGTTGTGGAACCAGGCCTTAGTGACACTGTGGAGCCTCATGGAATCACACATCCCTCATGGCACTGCAGGACCTCATGGAATCAAGCAATCATTGTGAAACTACAGGACCTTATGGAACCAAAGGGGAACCCTTGGACACTGCAGTAACCCAAGGAATCAAAGGGCCATTGTGACACTACAGGGTCTTATGGAGCCAAAGGGACCATTGTCACACTCTGGAACCATACAGTATAAATGGTCAATTGTGACACTGTGGAATCTCATGGAATCTAAGGGACATTATAACACTCCAAGGCCTCATGGAACCAAAGGAATCCTGAGACATTGTGAACCCAGAAGTAATCATGAGAGAATTGTGAAATTATGGAGCCTCGTGGAATCAAAACAATGGATCATTGTGTTAATGATGGATTATTATATTAATTATCAGCTCAGAAAAACTCAATTGTGTTTGTGGGGTTAAAGCTAAAAGTCGAATTTCCCAAAGGTAAGGTGGTGCCCTGTTCCATACCCCAGCCCCTTGGAGCCTCCTTGAGCAGCCCTGGCAGAGTTGTCAGTCAAAAACAGCCTGGGAGCACTACCCTATAACACTGCCCCATAGCACACCCCTGGAGCCCTTACCCCAGCCCCACAGTAGCTGTAGCACACCAGGAGCATCACCCTCCCCAGAGCCCTAGAGTAGTCACTGGGCCACAAGTCCCACCTCGGAGGGTGGCCACAAGGCCAGAGCAAATAAAATGAGCACCATGTGTCCATCGCGTGGTCAGACCCTCCCAGCTGGAGACATGGAAGCTGGACTTGCATAAAACTATGGCTGGTAGCTCTAATTCCGTCTTTCACTCTTTCTTTACTTCTTCTTCTCTTAATCTCCTTTCTTGATAGTTTGAGTAACTTAAAAACCAGCTGGGCTGGATTTTGCTGACTTGTGCTAAGTCAGTGCTCTGTGGAATGCTCTGTTCTGGTTGAATGATGCCCTTTAAACTTTTGCCAAGCTCTGCTATTTTCTAAAGTTTGCCAGAAAAATGTGTTATTTGACCTCCTGAGAAAATCTGTGTAGCATCTCCTCCCTTGTGGTCCCCTCAAGATTTTAAAAGAACTAAAGGACCTTTTAAAATAACTGGAGGGCAGATATTTTTGGGGCCTTGTATGTTTTTTAAAGTAAAATCCTTTTGATGAGCTCATAGCTCAAACCTGGGGTCTTACAGTCACCATCCCTTCAAGTGTTCAAAAAACACTGAGAATGTGGCACTTGGGGACACTCTTCAGTGGTAAAGACGCAAGTGTCAGGTTAATGATTGGATGCCATGATCTTAGAGGCCTTTTCTAAAGTCAACAATTCTATGATTCTCTGGTGACTCAACCACTTCCCTGGACATTCTGTTCCAATGCTTGATAATCCTCAGTCATCCCTTCCATGATGCAGTCAAGGAACACACCAATGATTTTCAGTGTTTCTGGATGACAGGATGTCCAAAGCCAAGGCCATTTCCATCATCACCTTGTCCTTCCTGCATGTCAGAGTCACCTGAAACCTCCAGGCCCTCCATGGGGGGACCCTCCTTCGCACAGGCAGCAAAGCCCTGTCCTGCCAGGCTGCACAGGCCAGCCCTGTATCTCTGGCCCTGGGGACAGCAGGGTTTGATCTGCTCAGGGGCACCTCAGTCCCTCTTCCATTGCCATGTGCCACCCACTCCAGCAGGCTCTGGAGCAAACCCTGGCTGGGCTCCAGCCCATCTCTGCTCTGACCTGCAGAACCTGCAGCCAGGGAGAGGCAAAGGAAAAAGTCTTGTTTAACCAGCCTGAGGGATTAATGGGATCAGTGACCTCATATATTACTGGGGACTTTAACAAGCCTGTGTATCGGTTTTGGTAGCAGTGAAGGGGGCTGCAGGTTTCACTTAGGTAAGAAGAGATCAAGAGTTCAATCAGTGTTAGAGAGAGCCAGTTTCAGGTGGCTCCAAAATGGACCAGCCAGTGTCCAAATCTGAGCCAATAAGCAATTCTAGTGGCACCTCTGTGATAACCCTTTGCTTTAACTGAGACAGGAGTGAGGGATACGCGAGAGAAACAACCCTGCAGGCACCAAGTTGAGGGAAGAAGGAGGAAGAGTGAGAGAGAGCCTTGGTGGGCACCTGGCAGCCAAAAGCCAGCCCTCCAGCCCCTGACAGTCACAGCTCAGCACAGCACAAAAGCTCCTTCAGGTCTGGAGGTTCTTTGCAGCAGCTTTTTAGCAGAGCTGCCACATGGGCCAGCAAAGGTGATGCTGAACTGGATCTGACACCTGTGTGAGCTTTGTCAGCCTTGGATGTAGAGAAATGATACAAGAGTATTGGTACGAAGGGAGCCTTAAAGTTCTTCTAGGCCAATCCTCTGCAATGAGCAGCAATATCTGCTAGTGGATCAGGTTGCTCAGAGCACCATCCAATCTGAACTTGAATGTTTCCATCACCTCTCTGGGCAACCTGTGCCAGTGTTTCAACACAATGCAAAAAATTCTTTTTTTATATCTAGTTCATAGCTGTCATCTTTTAGTTTAAAATAGTTTCCTCTTGTCTTACTTCAGCTATGTTTAGACCCTAGAAAACATCTGGCACCATCTTTCTTAGAAGCCTCTGTGGTGGTGCATCCTCCCCTCCATTCTCTTCAGGACTGCTCAATGATCTCAGGAGTTCCTAACAAGCCTTGACCAAACCAGGTGAGAAATGAAGAGCCCCTTGACTGTTCCAGGTGTGTGGTGAAGTCTCCCATGAATGTACTAGGTGTCATTGTCAGTGAAAGCCAAGAG